>CAUYSK010074373.1:0-12850 GCA_963575035.1 Avahi laniger | reverse complement strand
GCACCACCCAAATGATGGACATATTTGAAACTCGGACTTAGGGAGGGAGGTGGGGGCAAGGGCAACATATGTAACAGAAACATCTGTACCCCCATAATATGCTGAAATAAATTAAAAAAATTAAAAAAAAAAAAAAGAAATTGATTCTGTGTGAATCCAGATAATGGATTTAGCAGACAAAGATTTAACATCAGCTGTTATATTATAAATGGATTCAAAGTATTAATGTGTCAAAGAATTAAAGGGATATATGATGATATTGACTCAACAAACAGGGAAAGAAACCATAAAAACAACCAAATAGGAAATCTAGAGTTGAAAAGTACAATAACTGAAATGGATATTTTCTTTGAAGATCTTATCATCAGATTTGGGATGGCAGAAGAATAATTAAGATTGAAAAAAAATAATAGAAACTATCCAATACAAAGAATAGAAAGAAAAATGCTTGAGAAAAATTAATAGAGCCTCGGAGGCCTGTGGAACATAACAAATATACTGATATAATGAAAATATCAGAAGCAGAAAAGAGAGAGAAAGGGGTAAAGAATTATTTGAAAAAACTAATAGCCAAAAAAGTCCCAAATTTGCTGAAAAACATTGATCTACAGATAAAAGAAAGTTTTACAGACCATAAGTAGAACAAACAGAGATCCACACCTAGACACATAATGCTTAAACTGTTAAAAGTGAAAGACAAGGCCAGGCGCGGTGGCTCACGCCTGTAATCCTAGCTCTCTGGGAGGCCGAGGTGGGCGGATCGTTTGAGCTCAGGAGTTCGAGACAAGCCTGAGCAAGAGCGAGACCCTGTCTCTACCAAAAATAGAAAGAAATTAATTGGACAGCTAAAAATATATAGAAAAAAAAATTAGCCGGGCATGGTGGCACATGCCTGTAGTCCCAGCTACTTGGGAGGCTGAGGCAGTAGGACTGCTTGAGTCCAGGAGTCTGAGGTTGCTGTGAGCTAGGCTGACGCCACGGCACTCACTCTAGCCGGGGCAACAAAGTGGGACTCTGTCTCAAAAAAAAAAAAAAAAAACAAGCAAACAAAAAAACTTCTGTACTTAATCCTTCTGGTGGCTTCCAACACATCTCTCTACTTATTTCCTAATTACTTAACTGAACTTTAGGCTAGTTACCAACTCTGGTAGCAAAAATGGTGTTTCAGTTTAGTTTACTTTTGTCTATCCCATCTCTTACTCCCATTTCTCCTAGTGCTTGATAGTTAGATGATAATTATTATCACTGGCTACTGCTTATCTTTGTAGCTACTGATAATATTCTATACATTATATGGCCATGACGCTGTCCTACACCTTGAACAAGCCTTCTGTGCTTTGCCTGGATGGGGCTAGTTCTAAAAGTTGAAATCTAATACCCAGACAGTGTGCAATGACTCTGTTACTCTTGATTACTGAGTAAACCAACAAGATGTCAGATGGATGTATTCTTCTCCAAATTCAGCCACTTTATCAAGTATCACCTGCAGAGACACCTATTTGATCGAGAGATACAATCCTAACAGAGGGTATTAGATAACATTCTACTCATTTCCCCTGTATCCCCTTTAGGATACAACCCCTCTGAACCTTGTCACTTCAGTCATAGCATTTAAACAAATTAGCACCATTTTATCTGTGAAACAAATTGTTTCTGAACAGCTTTTTTTGTTGTTGTTTGCTGCAGAGAACAAAGGGTTGAACTACAAATGCACAGAACCATAATGGTAGTCAAATACTCCATTTGATTGTTAATGGCTTAGAAGTGTATTAACCAACATTTGTGGTGCTACTTGAATGGTTTTCTAAGCATACAGGACTCAAACACACCTCTTTACAGTAATGAAGATCTATGACTGGGTTCAACAGGAAAATAAACTTGCTTTTTGAAATATAACCTGAGAAACTTCCATTGCAACCAGACATTTTTTGGTAACGGATAGAAAACAATCCTCATATCTTACAGCTTAAAGTAAATGCAGTCATATAGCACCAGTAAACTTTTTCTAAGTAGCTACTAAGATGACCTGCTGTCCCAGTTTGCCTGAAACTTTCCCAGTTTTAGCACTGAAAGTCTCACATCCTAGGAAATGCCTCAGTCCTGGACAAACCAAGATGATCGGTCACCCTACATTTAATAACACTGATAACAGTGATATCATTTGTCCTCCTTGTAGCCAGGTGCTACACTAAGCCATATAGATAATTTTTAGAAATTTAATCTTCACAAGAACTGTACAAAGTAGGTATTATTATTTCCATTTTAGAGATGGGGAAACTGCAGCTTTACAAAGTTAAATAACTTCCCAAAGTTAACACAACCGGTAAGTGAGTAAGATTCAAACCTAGGTTATCTGACTCCGTACTTTCTCCTATTTCCAGATAAATTCTACTACATTTTATTTTAAGGTTGTCAAATAAAATATAGGGTGCCCAGTTACATTTGAATTTCAGATAAGTAATGACTGATTTCTAGTGTATGTTCCAAATATTGCAGGGGACATACCAATATTAAAAAATTATTCATTATGTATCTGAAATTGAAATTTCACTGGATATTTAATGCTTTTATTTGCTAAATCTGAGAGCCCTACTTCAGAGCAATCACCTTTTTCCAATGAAAAGAAATTTCATTGATGTTTTATGTGACCCAATGTATTCATGGGCTGGTGAGATCTATAGAAATTCAAATTTTAAAGGAAGCCAAAAATGTGTCCATGTGTTGCTTTGTTTGAGAAACCTGGTTGACCTAAAATGCCTCTTTCTGGGATAGACTCCTAAGTATGACGTATTTGGGCATGAAAGCGAAATGGGAGTAGGGGACATCTACTCACTCATTCATTCACTGGGTACTGAGTGCCAGCTATGTGCCAAGCACTATGCTAGGTATTCTGTGATAGGCAAACAAAACAAAGTCCTTGCCCTCATGGAGCTTGCATTCTTTAGGGGGAAAATTGGCAATAAATAGATAAATCAGCAAGTAACATGGCTTCTGGTGGTGGCAAAAGCTATGAAAGAGAATATAACCAGGGTAAGGGAACAAAACAAAGCAAGACGGTTTTTGAGATAGGTATGGTCTAGAAACATATTCAGTGAGGAGAAAAATTCTGAAATAAGTAAGGGAGGAAGTCACATATATATCTTCATGAGAAGATTCTAGGCAGAGAAATAGCAAATACAAAAGCCCAGAGATGGGAAGGCACTTGCCATATCACAGTCACGGTGCAAAACCTAGAGTCTAATAAGTAAATGGCAGAGTCAGAGGCAATTAGGCCAGAGAGAGGAGGAGGGCTTTGCCCCGTATGGCCGGCTGAATATGTCAGAGCCTGGGATTATGTTCTAAGTGTGATGGGAAGCCACTGAGAGCAGGGCAATGAATGATCAGACTTTTGCTTCAAAGATGCACTCTAGGTGCCATGGAAACGGAGACATTGCAGAGGTTGAGGAGAGAGATGCTGGTAGCCTGAATTATTAATACAGAAGCAGTAGAGAAAAGGGGTGTTGCATTTGAAATATATTCGGATGGTGAAGCCCAGGTCAATGTGACATTTAAAATCACCACAGGTGATTCAAGCGCATCTCCAAGATTAAGGAGCATCACACGATTTGGACCAGTTCAGTGCTTCTCAACCTTGGCTGCGCTTTGTAGCCACTCAGGGGACTTTTTAAAAAATTCCAATGCTTTGGTCCCACCCTCAGAGCTTGAAGGACTGCAACCTGGGTATTAGGATCTTAAAAAATCTCCTTGAGTGATTTCTGCTGTGCAGCCAAGTTGAAAATGTCTGATAGAGAGAATAGTGGGAGCCCTGGTGTGTGAGGTAGACGACCTTCCAGGACGGTAGGTAGGAAAGGGACTAGGGTAGGTGAGGTCTACGAATTCATTGGCAATGTTTTGCTTTTAAAGTAAGTTCTATTGAGAAGACTTACAGATGACCATAACCATGTAGGTTGCCAATGTCTCTGGCGCTAAGTGGAGTAGTGTCTGTCTGCATGAGTACACATTCAGGGCTGCTTTCTCCTTTCCTCCCATGTGCAAAAGAGCCAAGCTGGTCATCAGCAACTGTCTCCCCATACGAAAGCCTGCCATGGTCATAGTGGTGACCTGACTTTCAAGTGTCATCTGTCTCACCAGTTTTTGCCAGGCCAACTCTATTTCCAGGGGGCATCAAGGTCTTGGAGATGGCAGGGTAAGTTGGGAGATGTCCAGGCAGCGGTTTTCTTTTGTTCCCTTCCTGGGAAGGCATCTGGCAACCATTCTCTCGTGCTCTCAAGAGCAGCCCTGAAATTCCCTTTCTATTGATGGGAAAATGCAAGCAAAAAATCAAAGTAATAATCAATGTCACTTAGTGAATTAGCGATGGAGACAGGAACAGAATCCAGACTTTCTAACTTGGAGATCCCTTGCTTTTAAGTCTAAACGGCTCTTTTTATTTTAATCCAGCTGTGCTGCGTTAATAAGGCTTTGACGAGATCCAGCTCTGTACTTTGTAGAGTTAACATATTTGATATTTGCCTCGGCTATTTGTTGTCTGTTTAATAAGTTTTGTTTGTCATCCCAGATGCACGTTATTTGGCAGTGTATAATCACATACAATTGTTTACGCCATTTACCGTTTGCTTTCAAGTCTTGCCAAGAAGGTCTTGGTGTAAACTAGCTGTCTGCAGCAGCCACACTAAGTTAAGCTTTTAAAAGGGTCTAATTGGGCCTGTATAAATAAACACAATGATATGGAAATAACTCCATATACATTTCCTACTCTGCTAGCCTGCTGGCAAACATGCAGACCTTCTATCCTATGGACAAAACAGGACTAAATCTTACTCAGGATGGTACAGTCCATGCGACAATTATAGGGAACTATTTAAATTTTAATTTAGAGCCCATCTAACCCACTCCACCATGTGCGCGCGCACACACACACACACACACACACACACACAAGAAAAATCCTTTCAGTAGCAATAAATTTTAATCATGTGGTTAGCAAAGCTTCACTCTGGCTTTTATTTTCAGAGAAAATGGTCGGTGAAGCAAATTTCATATCTGCTCATTAGAAGGTCACTGGGCACGTCGTGATGGCTGGGGGGATCGCTGACGTTTGATTGCCTTTTAAACTAACAAAGGAGAACAGCAAAAATTCACCAGCCAACTACTTAGGCATATGAGAGAAACTAGAGCATAAAGGAGGCAGCATCTTTCTGAAAATGTTCAGCATGACCCCTTATTGTCAAAAAATTCAATGTTTATCTCTTTCCCACAGGAGTTTCCGGGGTTCTGCAGCATAGTCTTCATGTATGAAAACAATGCAATGTGATATAGGAGTTTTAGGACTGGCTGAGAATTAATAATCAATCGGGTAAAAATTTTTACTCTGTGGGTGCAGTGGTGCTCATAGTCCCAGCTATTCTGGAGGCTGAGGCAGGAGGATCCCTTGAGCCCAGGAGTTCAAGGCCAGCTTGGACAATATAGCCAGACACCTATCTTTAAAGAAAAAAAAGTGAATTTTACATTCATTTTTTCAATAAATGTTCACTGAATCATTGATGTGTATCAATCACTCTGCTAAATGTCATGGGCCAGATTTGTAAAAATATGGAAGGTCTAGTCTTTACTTTTGAACAGTAAATATAATTTAGGATATTTTCTCTTCTTTATGCTTTTGTTCATGCTGATCCTTCCAGTGAAAAGCCCTCCACTGCCTACCTCAGAATAGACATACATCCTTTAGAACTCCTTTTAATTGCTACTTCTACCTTGACCCTTATTTTTGGCTAATCCTGCTGCTTGGAATTCCATGTACTTAGATGTGAAGCTGCTTGTTCCATAATGTCCTGAGAGCAAAGAGCAGATCTTGATCTTCGTATCCTGTGCTTAGCAAGATACAGTACGTAGTCAATAAACATCTGTTGGATCCATGAATGAATGAACAATATTAATAGTTCTTTGAAAAATGGTAAGCTATTTTAATACCCTAGTGGAGTGTGTGAATTTACCTCCTCTGAAATGCTACTGGAATGGTATTTAAATTTATCCACATTGTTTAATTAATCCAGGAAGGTTTGTGTTGGCTAAAATCCTGTGAGATCATTTCTGTTTCATCCAGCAAATTTTATTTTAAATGTCTTTTTTGTGGAATTACTGTTGATTTTGGAGTGTGTATGATGCGAGTATTATGGTTGTGTTTGAAAGAGGAAATATTTAAAGATGAAATTAGGTGATATCTGAAATTTGCTTCAAAATAACCAGGGAGAGTTGAGGAGCAGGAATATAGATAAAACAAGACCGACCCTAAGGTGCTTGTTGCTGAAGCTGGGTGGAGAACACATGAAGGTTCATTCAGCTATGCCCTCTACATTTGCACATGTTTAAAATTTTCCATAATAATACTAAAAAATGTCATTTACATTTACAGAAGAGGAGAATCTGCTGCAAGAGTCACAACCAAACAATAAATATAAAACCATGCCCTAAATTTCTCCTGCTCAGGAACGCTCACAACACTGCACATTTAGGACTAAGTAAAAGTAACAGAAATGTGCGCGTGCTCTATTTCTGACTCTCTGTTTCTCAGCCCTTAGAAATTGTTCATTATCGTCCTGAGGGCCAACGTTCATTTTCCAGGATTGCAACTCGACCACTTTCCGTTGTAAATGCACTTGCTATAGCTGTTTATGACAGACTCAGAGGACTGGAGTGGACAAAGAAAAAAAGTAGCTTGACATGGGTTCTCCAGAAACATCTTGAGATCAATATTGAGTTGCCTCTGTCTAGGATGGGTAAATGAAAAATCTTCCATTTCCCACCCCCATTATGTTCCATCCTAGCAAGTTTCATGAGTCCGACTATTTCTTGGGTAGGGTTACTGGGTAAAATATGGGCTGCCAACTTAAATTTTAATTTCAGAAAAACAACGAAATACTTTTTTTAGTATAAGTATGCCTCAAATATTGCATGAGACATAGTTCTGTTTATTTGCTAAGTCTGGAAACCCTATTCGTGGGGCTATGTGATATTTATAATTCCAACAGATTAGTTGAGTAATTAAAGGACTATTTTCTGTATTTAGTTGATTCGGTCATCTTGAAAACCTCATTCAGCTTTGTTCTTCACTAGATCATTGAAATAAAAAAGACTCAACTTCACTAAAAAAAAAATACCATCAAACTGTGATTAGAATACCTGTATTTTCACAAAAAAAAGAATACCTGTATTTTCAAATTTAATTATTTTTTATTTTAAGAAAAATAACATACACATTGTTAAAATAAAATCAAATAATACTAAAAGGCAGGCAATGAAAACAGCTGGCTTCTGCCATCCGCCTCTCCTGATGCCTAGACCCACTTACTATTGTGTACCACTCAGAGCTAAGCAGCACGTAGAGGTCACTGCCTCTGGAGTTACCTTCATATCACTGAAAAATAATATTTTACTGTTATTTCTTGATTTACTAATTCTCAGCATTATATTGAGTTTCTTTTGACAGATAGAGATTTAGTTCTTTTAACTTTTCTTATTCTCTCTTTCTAAAGTTATATTACTTTTAGTGACAACAGTAATCAAGTGTTTGCATCATTATGACCATGTATATACACACATCAGAGCCGAGTCATGTATTGTAAGTACATTTCCTTTCTGTAGTGAATTCCTATAATTTTATCTTGCCTCAGCATCCATTTTGAATATAAATTGGACTTTCTCAGAGGAAGCAGGTTTCAGTCACCCTTGACGCAGTTTTCTGTTCTCCACCTCCTGCCGGTTCCTCAAAGCGGTGGGTCCAGTTAGCTGCCTCATACAACTGCCTTCTGGTGACCACCGCCCTCTGGGACAGCTAGATACAGCCTACTCGAGTGGCCCTGCTGACCCCCACACCACACATAGATGGTACAGATATGCACAGTGACCCTCTCTTGGTCACAGCACGACCTCCTGGAACTTGTGCCTGCTTGTTTTAAATTCACCAATTAAAACTGTCCTTGGAAGCTATGGCTATGCCTGGTTATACAGAGTGGTACAATGGACATTGGAGACTTAAAAGGTGGAGCGAGTAGGAGGAGGGTGAGGGATGAAGAATTTCTTGTTGGGTACAATGCGTACTATCCGGGTGATGGGTACACTAAAAGCCCAGACTTCACTACTATACAATATCTCCATATAACAAAACTCCACTTGTATCCCCTAAATTTATTGAAATAAAAGGATAAGCTATCCTCAAGAAATCTGTTTAGATAATGCACTGGACCCCAATAAAGGTGTCAGCCCACAGATCCCTCTCGCTCTCGCTCTTTCTCTCCTTCTGACTGAGCTCCCTGACCCGTGGGAGTCGGGGGGCAGGGTGATCCAGGCATGCCATGTACCCCCAGGGCTGGTAAGTAATAAAATCTTTATTTCTAACTTGTGTCTCCCCTAATCATTGAAGGGGTGCTCTCCATCTTTTTTTTTTGGAGGTTTTTTTTTTAAATTATTTTTTATTTATTTATTTTTGAGACAGAGTCTGGCTTTGTTGCCCGGGCTAGAGTGCCATGGCATCAGCCTAGCTCACAGCAACCTCAAACTCCTGGGCTCAAGCAATCCTCCTGTCTCAGCCTCCTGAGTAGCTGGGACTACAGGCATGCACCACCATGCCTGGCTAATTTTTTCTATATATATATTTTTAGTTGTCCAGATCATTTCTTTCTATTTTTAGCAGAGACAAGGTCTCGCTCTTGCTCAGGCTTGTCTCAAACTCCTGACCTTGAGCGATCTACCCAACTCGGCCTCCCAGAGTGCTAGGATTATAGTTGTGATTGATTTCTTCTTAATCACATTGATTATCATCTGTCTCTCACAGAAACAGCTCTGGTGGTGGGTACTGGAACGGAAACTTGCATAAATTGCTAGGGGGTCACCTGAGAGAGGAAAAGAACTCTGGGAGAGGCAGATAAGCTTCTTTCATGGTGTGATCCTAGCAGTGGTTTGGAAGGAAAGATAATGTTATCACTTCAGTGGGAATTGATGGGGAGGAGGACTGGGTTCGACACACAGGTGAAGGGAAGAGCATGTGCAACAGAACTGTCGTAAAGTACCTGGCTTGCTGGGAAAGGATGAAAGGAGTTTGCTAAAGCTGAACAAAGGGTGCATTTGAAATAATTCTTGAAATATGAGCACAATTTTGGCAAGTAGAAATGGAAGAAGGAAGTTGGTGAGGTGGAGATGGCTAGGTAGGTGATATTCTAGGCATGAAAAGGAAAGCATGGGGCAAGATTTGCCTGGAGGGTAGGATGGGTACAGGGAGTAAAGGGATTAGAAGAGTGGAAAGGAGAATTGGATCCCCGTTGTAAAAAGCTCTGGAAAATTTACCAGCAGCATTTCAAGCAGAAGGTTCTTTTGTTTGACTGAGCAGGGGAGAGACAGATTTGGATTTTCCCTTTATATAGATTTATTTGATAGTACTTTCAGAAAGGATTCATGTGGGAAGGCAGAGGAGCAAGAAAGCCAGTTAAAAGGCAATTTCCTCTAGGATTTCATAATATCTAAGGCTGGGACCGACTCTCTAAAACTGAAATCGATAAGAGTGTGTGTGTGTGTGTGTGTGTGTGTGTGTGTGTGTGTGTGATCTGTAGGCAATGCTGTAAGGATATTATGACTGTGATTCCACTAGAGGGTAGTAGAGACAAATTGGTAAAATAGATGAAGCTGCTGTCTTCCCTACCTGCTACAAGCCAAGTGTTTTTCTTCTTGATTATATTTTGTAATGGTTGCAAAATTTAGTTATTCTATGGCTAAGAAAAATATGACAAGTATATAAATATGGTGTGTTGTAGCTCTAGACAATTTAGTAAATTCAAGATATTAATTTTTAGAAGATAATAAAGCTAGATCGACAAGATCAGAAAACTAGATGTCATTTAGCCTTTTTACAATAACCAGTATCTCATCATGGCCTTGAATTGAAACTCTTCTTTTAGATTGAATTCTGGAGATTGCATCCACATTTCTTACTGATTATAGTGAAAGAAAAAAATATTGGTAAAAGTTAATTCTGCTGTGTTCCCTTGCTTTAGTAATTTAAACTGAAAAAGCATTTCTTTGGTATACTCATTTACAGATAATATACTAAAATATATATTACTATATATATTTAGCTATATTTTAGCATACACTCACACACACACACCCTTTTGGAAAATAATATAGTAATAAAGAGCTATAATGCCCATACTGGTTTTTTTTTTTAACTTAGTATTTCTTCTACTGTTAATTTATCATAAAGAAATAATTCTATATGAATGAAAGCTCATTACAGCATTTTCTATAATAATGAAAATTTATAGCCAACCTAGAATCCTGTAGAGAAGTGATTAAACAGGTAAGTTTTGTTATTAATACTTCCCTTAATCGAATACCACACACCCAGACATACATACTGTGATTGCAAGTTTGAAAAAGCATGAATTTCTACTGGAAGTAAATAGACACAGAATTGTACTGTGTGGTCATTGAAAAACATTTCTTCCAACTAGTTTTATGTTGTTTTTACAATGACCACACACAAAAAAGGACATATACTGCCAGTAATATTTTACTTACAATTTTAAGATATTGCCATTTAACTAACACCTTTAAAGCCTGCACAGTCCAAAGATAACTATATTTTAAAACTTTAACCAGAGTAACTTTCTTCAATTACCTTATATTGTTAAAAGGAAGGAAGGGAAGGAAGGAAAGAAAGAAGGGAGAGAGGAAGGGAGGGAAGAAGGGAGAGATACATGGCTGGCTTAAATCGAGACTCCTAGAATACATCTGTTAATATATCTACAATTGAAATATCTCTGGAGGAAGTTATAGTATTTTTAAAAATTTATAAATGTAGATTGAGTATCTCTATCCAAAATGCTTGGGACAGAGGGGTTTCAGATTGGATTCTTTTGTATTTTGGAATCTTTGTATTATACAGGTTCAATATTCCTAATCTGAAAATCCAAAATTTGAAATGCTCCAATGAGCATTTCCTGTAAGCATCATGTCAGTGCTCAAAAGCTTGAGAATTTGGAGCATTCTGGATTTCAGATTTTCAGATTTGGCATGTTCAACTTGTACCTTCCTCAAAAGCTTAAGGCAGGGAGTACAAAGGGGCCAGCAGAGCAAACAGAAATCTAAAATGGAATTTGTTCATATTCTAGAGGTACTGTGTGTTACTAAATTTCAAATGGGCATGTCCTACTATCGGAAGTAGAAGCTTAGTAAACTTGTTCAGTCATGAAAATGTCTGAAAAGTTGAACATCCTTTTCCACCTTTAAAAACACAAAACCCTAAACAAAAAATAAACTCATCTTCATTTTAATGGCTTCTAAACACTTGCAAAGGCAATAATGATTGTAGAATTATAGAATAATAAAATGTTAGAGTTGATGGAGCCTTAGAGATCATCTAATGAATAGTGAAGAGATTGTTAAGGAGACTAACCATTTACATTTCTCCCGTTTTCAAAGCTTCACGTACTTACTAAATTTGTTATGTTATTTAAGCTCCTGATAATAAACAGTGTAACGTTATCAGTAGGAAATATATATATATATATTAATATATGTATGTGTATGGATAGGTAGATAAAGTAAATCAGTTTAAATGTTTCAACATGGTAATAATAGTTACCTTTTATAACATTTAGAATTGTGCCACGTACTGTGCTAAGAACTTTAAACGGCCTGTCTTTAAAGACGCTGTGATTCTGTTGGTGCACAGTCAGCCTGAGACGAAGAAACTGACATCTGGAGAATTTTAATCATTTGTTCCATGCCAGACAGCTAATAAAGGGCAGAATAGACACTTGAACACAGGATTTTTCTGACTCCAAAGCCCAGCTTCTCTACCAGCATGCAATGTTCCACTTACTTACGATAAAATAAATACATGGCACTCTATTAAAATGGTAAATTATTTGAAATATTATTTACACTAATTTTGGTAAATAAGAATTATATATTTAGTACTCTTATACTGAATATCTTAATGATAATTTCATTCTCACCAGTGTTTCTCTAAAGAACAGTGGAAGTGTATCATTTTCTTTAAATAAGAATGTGATTAAAGAAGGTTGAATCATTTTTTAGTAGTAGAGTATTTAAAATAGTTGTTCATTATTATTGGAACACCACAATTATTAGCTTCAGATGAAATGGATGAAAAAATTCAGAGCTCATTCTCAAGTAGCTAAAGGTCCAGCTTTTCTCTGATCACTAGGATTTTCCACTCGAGATACATAATAGTTTATTTTCAGTGTTTTTGTGGGAGTAAGGGGAAGGGAGGTACCTTAATAACACAGAAGTGGAACAGTGTAATCCTCGGTTCAAGACATACCCTCATCATTGGTGCAATTATGGGCATTCTTATTTCTATCATTAATTCATAGTAATGACTATTACAGCACCCATGAAACCAGAATTCGACATTATAACTGGGATAAGTTACTAACAATAACTTACATGTGTGTGCTACTCTTGGCAACATCTCATTCCATCATTCCATCTCCGCCCCTACCCCAGGTAAGTGCTGCCATCCTGAATCATCATTCCTTTGCTTACATTTTTATTTAGTTCTGTCTTATCTGTATAGTTTTAAAAAGTGAATAGTTTTAAAAAGCGTCCTCAAATTTTATTTTAAAAATTTTAAACCGGGCCGGGCGCGGTGACTCATGCCTATAATCCTAGCACTCTGGGAGGCCGAGGTGGGCGGATTGTTTGAGCTCAGGAGTTCGAGACCAGCCTGAGCAAGAGCGAGACCCCGTCTCTACCAAAAATAGAAAGAAATTAACTGGACAGCTAAAAATATATAGAAAAAATTAGCCGGGCATGGTGGCGCATGCCTGTA
>CAUYSK010074372.1:0-55397 GCA_963575035.1 Avahi laniger | reverse complement strand
GGCTCAAGTGATCCTCCTGCCTCAGCCTCCCCAATAGCTGGGACAAGTACACATCACCACACCCAGCTAATTTAAAAAATTTTTGTAGAGACAGGGTGTCTATGTTGCCCAGGCTAGTCTTGAACTTGGTGAGGCCTGTGCTGCCTGCCTGTCCTGCTGGCCACTCGGACACCCTGTCCTCCGGGAGATGGCCCAGCAGTGGGCATTCGTGCTGCCTGTGGTCGGTGTGCATCCTGCTGACCAGCTCCCTGGGTCCTCCCTCCTAGCTGACCCCCAAACCCTCAACACCTGCAGGAGCTCTGCTGGCCTGGTTCTCTCCTTGCGCCACCCTATGCTCGTCTAACACGAGCGTTGAGGAACAGCGCCTGTGACGCCTGCTCTGTGCTAGGCACCCACCACTCCTGGGCCCTTTGTGTGTGTGACTCACCTGGCAGGAGGTGTTGGTACATGGGCTTAAGGGGCACAAGCCCTCTGACTGTGCTCCACTCTCTAGAGACCTGGGGCATCTGCCCCCGCAGGCACTGGGGGAACACCCAGTGACTGACTCCATCAGGCAAGACTTGCACGTGTGCACGAGGCACTCGCCTGAGACGAACGACCTCCTACCGCGCTATCCCCACGTGGCACACAGAGCCAAGTCACTTAACAGTTCAAAACACAACTCACTCTCACGCCATGGAAGATGAGAGGGAAGCCTTTCTTTGGTAATTTCTCCCAGCCCAGCAGAGAGGTCACCACTTTGGGGTCTGCACACACTTCGAGCTCCCTATGATAGAACAGCCGTGAGGGCAGCGCCAACAGAGCAGCGTGGGATCTGTAGTTCTTCACGAGCTTCGTGACCTACAGGAGAGGACAGGCAAGGGTCACAGGCGAATGAGCACACAGACTGCTTCTTTCGAGGGAAAGAGGTCTGCATGGCAGATGCGAGACCCACCCACTCTCCACCCAAGGGCAGCCTCCCCGTGTCCGCTGAGCCCACAAGTGCCACGTGCCACCAGACCAGGCCCCTCGGGGGACTACTGAACTGAAGGTTCATTTTAGTAGAAAACATGAACATCAGAAACAGAGAGGAGATCGCCTCTTTCTTCTCCTGTGTTTGGGCATAGCCAAAGAGTCTCTCTAAGGGCAGCCGGAACTCGGCAGGCCGGAGGCAGGCAGAGCCTCCCTTGCACGCCACAAGCTTTGCTCTGGACTGGCCATCTTGCTACCCTGGCCTTTAAACAAAGCCCCATGAGCCTTGTCTCAGCTTGGATGCAGGGAAGGAACAGCTCCCAGGCTCATGGACCTAGTGACCCCTGAGGGCTCTGCTAGCCCTGCGCAGGCCTAACTGTGACCGCACTGATGGACGTCACCAGTACGTGGAACGGCTTTATTGTTTGCCTCCAACCGGTCTGGGATGTGCACTCAGCACAGAGTTCTTCCCTTGGTCCCGGTGTGAGAACACCAACCGGCCCCAGACTTCTGACTTGGGATCAAACTTAACTCAGTGATTAGAACATGTCTAGCTTCCGAAGTGATACTCAAACTCCAAACGTGATCTCGTGTCATAGCAGCTCTGCTTTAGCTGGGCAAGGGCTGGCAATGGGAAGGAGGAAGGATGCCTGTTTGCTGCCCCGGGGTCCCCGTAGCTTCAGCCAGTCTGGGAGAAGAGCGGGAGGTGAGGTCACAAAGCAGGGCAAAGCCTACGTCTCCTGTGGGTCAGGGGTCTGCCTGCGCTGTGGCCACATGCTGAGCGTGTGCCCTGAAGGTCCGGGTAGGGCAGAGGTGGCGGCGCACTGGCCTTCTGTTGTGGCTCCTCTGTGTCTCGAGGGTGGCACCTCCCCTCAGAGAAGCGGCTGGCAGGTCTCAGGGGCACAGGGGTATCTGGAGCGTGAAATGCACCTCCTGCAGCAGCAGATCTCTTGGGTGCCTCTGTGCCCAGCCATCATTCACAGCCACTGTCTGTTCTTGGGGTGGTCCCACATGAGGCCTTCCTCAGCCTGAAGACTCCCAGCCCCCGCTGCCGGCAAATGAGACTAGGTTCCAATCCTCCTCCCTGAAAATCTGCCCATAGTCACTGCACCTCACCTCTTGGTCAGTGTTAACCCCAGTGTGAGGCTGATGGAAATGCCTCCTTCGTGAGCATTGCAGGAGTTTGGAGAACATGGCCACTGGGCTCACGGCGGAGTGCAGGACCCCATGGGCCAAAGCGCAGCATGCTGGGGGCCCCAAAGACGTTGACTCCAAAGTCCGCAGTCAGCTGAGCACCCAGCCCTGTGCTGTGATGAGCACTCTCGCTTCCGGGCAAAGTTACCGAAGTTAGTTCCCATTTTCCCCAAGTCAACAGAGTAACACAGATTTAACTTCTCTTACCGTCCCTAGGCCTACAGAGTCTCGGACAACAGCCAGACCTCCTGGGATTCCTGGACCCCATCGGGGACCCCAAGGAAGCACATTTCTCAGTTCCTGGGACAGGAGGGCAAGTTAGAAGTGCCTGAAACCCGTCCAGGAGGGAGGAGCTACTCTGACTTTTTGCACGGTTTTGTGATGTTCCTGCTGCCAGGCTTCTCAGGGAGCCCCTTCCCAGGAAGGAGGCTGGGGGAGGCAGCCTTTGTGCTGGGGGCAGGAAGACCCCTCACCTGTACTCTCAGCCCAGGACAGGGCTCGGGTGGACAGAGGGGGGTGAGCACGTCTCCCTGCAGGTTTTACTTGACACAATAAAGGGCCTGTGAACTCACCAACAGGGGGTTGTACGCGCCACAAGCACCAAAAGCATTTTCGTCCCTCAGATACACAGGTCGAGACATCAGCCTCTCCAGCATGGACACGTTCAGCCCGTAGGCCATGGCCAGTCTGGACTTGATGACGGGGCCGAGCTGCATGGGGTCTCCGGCAAGCACGATCTGCAGTGCACAAAGGGCGGCTCAGCTCTTGCGGGAGACGGGTCACACGCGTGGTGGGGAGCAGTGGGGTGCTTCACGGCTGGGCCTGCAGAAGGTCGCTCTGCCTGCAGGGGACTGGGGAAGAGGGTGGGAGACCAGGGAGGACGCAGCCAGAACTGCTCATGCAAGATGACAACACTCCAGACAAGGGCAGCAGAAATGCAGGAAAAAACAAACGGGCTGGAGACAGGAGCTCCCTCACAGAGCAGCTCCTACCGCCATCACCGGTGTCCTGCATCTGTCCCACACCTGCAGCCTCGGCTTCCCTCCTGATCTCCCAAAGTGGTAAGAGTCCCCAGATTCGGCCTGTCTTCTGGGAGTTTCTGTACACCCAGACCCGGCAGACCCCCTGGCCTTTCGCCCTGGGGCTCAGCTTCCTCACGCTGCCCACCTGTCTCAGCTGGACAGACCCTTGTTCCCTCCCACGGCCCCTCCCCTCCCTTGCGCTTGGCCTCACAGCGCCTGGCGGCCTGCACAGGGGTGCTGGGCCCCCAGGTGGGCTTCTGAGGATGGGGGCTCAGGAGTAGCAGGTACCCCAGGTGGCTGAGTGTGCAGTGAGGGACGGGGTAGTTTAGATGGCGCCAGAGTTGTGACTGGAGGTTCCCCAGGAGGAAGCAGGTGGGAGCAGGAAAGGAGAGGGGACCCCGCCTTCATGAAAGCAGAGTTGGTGGATCCCCAATATCTAGAAGGGCTCTTAACTTCTGTTTTACAAGTGAGTGAGTCTAGACAAAGCGGCCCCTCTCCTTCTAGTGCAAAAGGAATAAAGTACGTGACTGAGTAACAGAGCCACGGCCTCCAGCTCCTGGGGGTGGGGGTCTTTGGCACTTTCACCTGACCTTGGCATCCCATTCCTGCGGGAACACAGGGCAATAAGGGAACAGCGCGCACAGCAAACAGCTGATGGGCCTCACCTGGCCGCTGACGTCTGAAATCAGTCCCAGAGGAATGAGGCACTCGGGTTCGCTGGCCTGCCCGGCCTCGTCCACAAACACGTGGGTGAAGTGTCCGACTCTAGAGCCAAAGAGGTCCCCAGTGGTGATCTCTGCCGACTGCCCAGTGACAGGGCCTGTGGCATGCCCTGGCCAGGCTGAGCCGGGCACCAGCGGGTCCCAGTGGGGCTGCCAGGGGGTCTGGGTGTCACCAGGCCTCAGGTGCCACAGGCCTGTCAGGCGACATGAGCTGCCCACATCAGCAACCACTCTCTGTAAGCAACGTGTGTTTGCTTAACAAGATTTGGAAAAAAAGACAGGTGAGGGGCAGGTATGAGCAAAGCACAGAGTGCCTCCCAGCGCAGCTCTTGGGGCGGGTTTCCGGCACACTCTTCCCTCCAAGTCAGATTTCTAGAGATTAATCGAAATGCCCAGATTTGGGTCTTGGCTTCACCACTTTCTTGCTGTGTGACCCTGGGCAGGCTGCTTCACCTCTCTGTGCCTCCATTTCCCCCGTGTCATATGGGATGTGGCTGATGAGAGCACAGTGTGTACTGGCTGGTCAGTGGTCACAGAAAGGGCCCTCGGGCCCCTTCCCCGACTCTGCCTCACATGCTGCTCTCAGCTGGACACTGCCCTGCCCTCTGCGCCAGCAGGCCGAGGCCCCGGGAGCCCAGGGGACAGCGCCGGGCCAGCCCTCTCTCCAGACCTCAGCAAAGCCGTGTGAGGCAGCACCACCCGAGGAAGCACCCTAGTGCCCGGGGAAGCAGATTCAGAGCAGAGAACACGCCTGGGCCCACCTGGCTGCTGAGCCTGCGTCTCCCTCCAACCCCAGACGCTGCGCAAATGCTGCCGCCTCTGCGCCTGGCGTCCCCAGATGAGACAGGACCCTGTGGGCAGACACGTTCCCGCTTCCACTCTAGTGAGTTTGCATCTGCAGTGCAGCCTGGATTTCTAAGTCTCAAGACAGCAACTTCACACATGATACCATTAACTCTCTCTTCTGAGAAAGATGAGGGAATCAGCCATTCCCACCTCACGTCCCAACTTCTGTTGAAAAAAACCAGGATCATGTATCTTTCCTAGAACATCTGCGTTTCAGTTCTGAATCCTGCACTGATTGCAGTTGTTTAACGTCACTGCTACCCTACAGCACTGCTCCTGCTCTGGATCTCCTGGCTGGCCCCAAAGGCCCCTCCTGCTGGGGACGCCTGCGCCTCCCTCCTCGGCTCCTGCACGCGGCTTCTCTGGCAGCAGCCCGTCCTGGCTGGCCCCTCGGGAGCAGTGTCCGCAGCGTGCACCTGCCAGCCCCGCCCTGCGCAGAGCCCTCTCTGCCAACGAGCTTTGGTCCTAAGACAGAGGCAGCGGTGTGTTCTTGCTGGGAGTTTCTTCATCTGAGGCCCTGACCTTGGACTCATCAACACGTGTTAACACAAAACCTCTCTCGTGTTTAGATCTGTGGGGGCCAGTCCAGCAGCCACGCCGCCTGTGGCTCTTGGGCACCTCAGGGTGGCTAATCTGAAATGCAACCTACTCCCTGTGTAAAACACATGCCAATGTTGAAGACTGGGAACAAAAAAAGAAGCAAATGTCTCATCAGTCGTCACTAAATTACATAATGAAATGGCATCCTGTATATACGAGGGTCATTCCCAACACAAGAGACAGGCATGGCGGCTGCGCTCTGCTCCTGGGCAGCGCTGTTGGCCTCTGGTCCGTGTGGTGCTGGTGGACATGTGGAGCCCACAGCAGACACAGGCAGGGGCTGCGGGGCAGCAGGGGGCCCTGGGAGGCCTGGCCTCTGGTGGTCACCTTCACAACACTGCTGCTGGACACTGCTCTGAGGTGGCCCAGCCAGAAGCTGCCAGGGTGGTCTCTGGGCTGCCAGAGAGGGCAAGGCTCTCCTCCGAGGACCCTGCTGCTCCCTCCTGCCCTCAGCCTGCCCCACACCGCCTGGTGCTCAGTCACTGGGGGTGCTGCTTGCAGCCTCCTGCCCTCCCTCGCCCCAGGGGTCCGAGTGCCTTGTTCCCCGAGCAGCACCCCTGGGTGTGCAGTCCTGCCCCCCAGCCCCCAGGGCGTGTCTACCCACTGCAGTACCCCTCATGACACACCCCTGCTCAGAAGCCTTTCGATGGCCTCCAACCTAACCAGGGGTCAAGTCCATAGGCCTTTCCAGCAGCCCTGGGCACCAGGCCTCCCCTGCCGATCTCGCTCAATAGGCTGCAGCTCTGCAGTTCCTCTGGGGTAACGTGCTCAGGGCTCTCTAGCCACAGGACCTTTGAACACCCGAGTCCATCTGCTTGCGTGTCCCACTGGTGGGTCCTTTGAGTCTTTGGGGGTCTCAGCATATACACCACTTCCCTGGCTCAGTTCCACTGTGGCCCCCCCTCCCAGCCACTCTCCCCAGGGCCCTGCTCCGTCCTCCAGGGTCTGTGTCAGAGCCTCCCTCAGAAGGAAGCCTGAGGAGGACACAGACCTGTCCTGGGAGACCCGGCGCCCCACTTGATGCCACGACACTCACCTTACTCCTATCTGGTAGAAAAGCCCTGCGCTGCTGCATGTTGTAATTATTACCCGGAAGCGGGAAGCTTTCCAGATATCTTCTCCATCTTTGCAATACGGTTTGATGGCATCAATGATTGTCTGGGGACAACGGGGGTGGAATCAGGTTTCTTTTCAAATTCAGTATTTCGTTAAATCGGACAGAATCATGAAGCTGAAAGGAATTCTAAAAGATAATGCTCTCTTGCCATTTCTTAGTTATGACTAAGCAATGATTTAAGATTTTAAATTAAAATATTTTATATTTCCATATTGATTCAGTCCATGTTTTGTGGACTCTAGAGCCATGCATATAACATGTAATCCTTCAGACCCTTTGTGAAAACAACCCCATACATTTTCTAGATTTAATTTCTTTTTAAAAATAATACTTTATAAGTAAGTCAGAAACTTCCAATTTCCCTAAAGGAATACTTATAACCAAACCAATAAAATGAACTAAAAAGAAACAATACATTTAGGGATCAAATAAAAGAGGAACATGAGAATTTAACAAAGCTAAAAAGGCCCACAATAGGATTGACAATCTATACCGAGAGCATGAGATGTAATGAAATGTTACACACAGCATGGCACTTTCTCAACCTTGTGCTGCTCTCCAGGGAGGTCCTGGGGACCCCGCCCGCCCTCATACCCAGGCTCACCTCGTCAAACCTGCAGGTGGCGTTCACCCGGACCATGGCCGCTGGCCTCAGCACCTTACTCTCGTGCAGCCGCAAACACACAAGGTCAGCGGCACTGTTAGAGGGTGCGCAGACCAAAATCCGACTGTCTGGCAAAGCAAAATGTACCTTCGTCCAAGACACAAAAGAGACCAAGGATCGTAAATATCCACCCTGCAGCGTGGAAACCATGAGTCTGACACTCACACACACAGGCTCGAGTGCAGGGACTCAGCAACGTGGACGCAGGCGTTAATCCCTGATACCTCTGAGACATGGGCTGAGTGACGTGAAAGTCACAGTCGGCCTCATGGTGCTCCTGTGACATCTGAGCCTCGGTGGCCAAGCTCTCTGAGCTCTCCAAGACTCTAAGCCACTTTTTAAGGCAAAAACCGAGTCAGACTCATTCTCTTGCATCGGCCTGCAGCACAGCACAGAGGCACTCACTGCCTGCTAATCAGAATGACACACGAACATGGAACACGGGTCTCTGGCCTACAGTGGCTCAACTTACGACGTCCTGACTCTGCGACAGGGCACAGCTGCAGGTGTTCAGGGTGTTCCTTGACGAGCGGCAGGACAACGCCCTGACCACCCGCTGTGGGTCGAGGAGCACCTGTGCACACCATTTTCACACATTTCAAATACACGTGGAGATGTCAGAAACTTCTGTAGAATGGTCGCTTTAGTCAGTTACTATGTAACTTCTCTGTGGCAGAATTTCATGATGGGGTCAAATAGTTTACTACTCTAAAAATGAAGTTTCTTTCAAAACCTATAAAATAAGCTTTTAAAATCCTACATACATAAAAGAAAACTAAATATTATGAAATCACAGAGATTTCTCAAGCTCTTCACAACTTCTGAGTCCACTATTTTAACTCACTTCCTGAAGACACAAACGGCAGCAGCCTCACCTGCAGGACGGCCTCGATTATCGTCACTGTCTTTCCTGTCCCAGGAGGTCCAAAGAGAACATAGGGGAGCGGGCGGCAGTCGCCACTCAGAATCCGTCTAACTGCCAACTGCTGGTTTTCATTCAGCACTGGATTGAAGAATTCCTGCTCTCTTGCTTTAGGGGTCGGAATTTCACCTGCTGTGTGCAAAGTGGAGACACGGTCTTGGTCTCGGTTAGAGTCAAATGGCTCCGAGCAGCTGCAGACACAGCCTCTCCCAGGCCGGGCATTGGCACAGACTGTGCTAGAGGCCGAAACAGAGCCGAGATGGGGAGCGGCTCCAGTGTGCCAGGGACCCGGCAAGAGCGCCTCGTGTTCCCTCTGATGATCTGTCTGCATTTCGTTGAGCAGAGTCAGAAAACTAACTTAGCTTTCTGAGAGGGAAAAATAGGCCGATTTTCTCTGCTCCCTTGTATGTGCACTAGAGACATGATTTTAGAATTTTCACATCTTAAAAGAGCACATGGCAAAAATAATCCATAATCTAAGTCTTTTTAAAGCATCTAACCCAAAACACTGAGTCTCCACTTGGCCTCCAGCCGAGGCGAGACCACACCTCTCTCCTTGACTGTTCGTACTTCCGCGTGACAGCACCTTTCTTGTGAACTAAAATACAATCTGAAGCCCCCCAGCTGACTGAAAGGACCCCCTCTTGGCCAAGGGGCCCCCAGACATGCCCAGGCACGATTCTCGAGTTGCTCCTGTCCGAGCCTCACACACACATACCCAGGTCACTTGTCTCTGCAGCCAAGGCCACCACCCCTGGCAGGTCCTTGGCACTGATACACTTCTCCTTCCTTCCGTGTTTAGTTTGGTCCTTCGTGATTTTCCTATTCTAGAAATTATCACACAGAAAAATGGTTAAAAAACCAGCTTTGTGTTTACACTGGCTTAAAGAGCAAACATAAACATCTACTACAGTATTCTACTTAAGTATATTTTCTTAACACCGCTATGGATGGGTCACAGGTGGGATCTTTTGAAATATAACGAGAATTTTAAAATCTGCTAAAAAGGGTTAGGTTTCTTTTTTGAACTCACTTTTAAATATAAATAAACTACATTTTGTGATTATGAAATCAAAACAAAGGACTATATTGAGGACTGAACTCTGATCTTTTTCTTTCCCTAAAAAATTCCAAGGGAGCCTGGGTAGTCACGCTTACAAATGATAACATCTCAGTAAACAGGTTTTTATGATGCGGTTTACTTCCTAATCTGATTCCAGTATACCATCACGTAAAAGACAGAAGACCCTATCTCAAAGCAAGCATTCCTTTCTGCTGATTCCTGGTCTGTAGGCAAAGCCTAACTCTTTCATCCATTTATCAACTAAAGGGTCCTTAAACCCACCTATGACGTGTAAGCCCCCGCTTTGAGATGTTTCGCTTTTTTCAGCCAAACCAATGTGTGCCTTCCATGTATTGATTTATGACTTTAACTGTAATTCCTGTCTCCCCAAAATGTATAAAACTAAACTATAACCCAGCCACAGTGAGTCCACTTGCTCAAGGCTTCTTGGGCGTGGCTCCGGCCCATGGTCCTCAAGTTTGGCTCAGAATAAACCTCCTTAAACTATTTCACAGAGTTTGTCTTCTTTTCTGTTGACAATATTTTATCTCACTAACATGTCTTCCCTTGGTACATCCTTTCTGCTTTCAAGGCCGACCTACCTCAGGCATGGCCCACCCTCACTGCTCTCCACGGAACCTCGTGCGCCTTTCAGAGAGTGCCAAGAGCTGGCACTGTCTCTCTGTCAACCGTGTTCGAGACTCTGCACAAGAATTGGTTTTCTGTGTTTGTTTAAACAAAAACAGAATTTGTCCTGGACCAATGGAATTTTCAATTTTTCCATTACAAAGAATTATGTAACTCACAGTTTTGCACATGTATCTTTGTGCAACACTTGATTATTTTCATAGGATAAATTCTACAATCTGTAAAATTGCTACATCAAAAGTTTTCACGTTAAAAATTTTACGCATACTATCCAATTTTAGTCCTGAAGGTTGTACGCCATACCCTTCTGCTACTGTCCTGTGAGTTTTGCAGAGTGTAACTGACTTACGAGAAGGCACACATATTTAAAGTGTGTAATTTGACAGGTTCCGAAACGTGTACATACCCGTGAAACTATCACCACGATCAAGATGACGAACAGACCCATCAATCCACAAGTCTCCTCGTGCCCTTCATAGCAGGTCCCTGCAGCCACATGGACGGGTTTACGTGCCCTGGAACAAGTGTAAGTGGAGTCGTGCTCTTTTCCAGTCTGACTTCTTCCACACAGCGTAGTTAACTGTCCTGGGATCCACCTGCGTTGTACCCACGGCTCACTCCTCTCATGCTGAGTCGTGCTCCATGGTGAGAACGCCTCGATTTGCTTTCCCACCACCTGCTGATGGACGCTGGGCTCTCTCCAGTTTTTTGCGATTACAAACGAAGCTGCTGTGAATTTTACATATGCGTCTTTGTGTGGCTTTATGTTTTTCTTTCTCTAGGGCACACACCTGGGAGAGAAGTGGCTGAATCACGTGGCAGGTGCACGTTTAGTTTTCCTAACTGGTTTTCCACGCTGGCGGTACCACTCTCCACTCCACCAGCAGGGCGCAGGGTCTAGTGGCTGCACACACTTGCCAACGCTCTTTATGGTCAGTCTTAAATTATGGCCATTCTAATAGGTGTGTGGTATCTCATTGTGGTTTTGTGTTTCTCTAACGATGCTGAACATCTTTTCATGGGTTTATTACCATCTGTATATAGTCTTTGGTAAAGTCTTCAAGTCTTTGGTCCATTTTTAAAAATTGAGTTGTTTTCTCATTGAGTTTGCAGGATATTTTAATATATATTATGGGCACAAATTCCTTACTGAATATGTGATTTCCAAGTATTCTCTGTCATTTTTCTTTTTATTATCTTAACTGTGCCTTTTTTGTTTTTCTAGATACAAGGTATTGGCCTTGAAATCCTGGTCTCAATTGATCCTCCTGTCTCAGCCTCCTGAGTATATGTGACTACAGGTGCACACCACACCCAGTTTTCCTCAAAGTTAGAAAATTCCAGTCACTATTTTTTCAAATATTCCCCCTATTCTCTCTTTCTGGGACCCAATGACATCTACATGAGGCTGCCTGAAGTTGTCCCACACCTCACTGATGCTCTTTTCATGTTTTTCTTGAAAAAAAAAAACAGACTATTTTCTAGAGAAATTAACATTTTTCTTTTCTTTTTTTTTTTTTTACAGATTTTTCTCCTGCTTCATCTTGGACAGTTTCTGTTGCTGTGGTGACTTCAAATTCACTAATCTTCTATTCTGTACTGTCGAGTCTGCTGTTAATTCTGTGCCATGTATCTTACATCTTAGGCACTGAATTCTTCATCTCTAGAAGACATGCTTGTGTCTTTTCTATATCTTTCATGTCTCTATTCAATGTGCTCATGTCTTCTTTACTTTCTTGAACATACAGAAGATGTTTATAATCACTTTTTAATAATGTCTGTGCCTGCTAATTCCATCACTATGTTATTTTGGGGGGTTGGTTCCAATTGATTAAATTTTCTCTTTATGGGTTGTGTTTTTCAGTTTCTTTTATTTTTCGATCAGGTGTCAGACACTGTGAACTTTCCACCTTCTTGGGTGCTAGACAATTTTATATTCCTATAAATATCTTCAACTCTGTTCTGGGATGCAATTAAATTGCTTGGAAACAGCCTGTCCCTTCTGAGGCCATCACGCCTGTCAGGCTGGGCCGGAGCAACCTCAGCGGAGGGCTCACCCTCTGCACTCCTGAGGCAGCAGCCCCTGCAGCACTCGCCCTGCGATCCAAAGTTCTTCTCTGGCTGTCGGCACAGACTAGTCCTGGCACTGTGCCAGCGCTGAAGCTTGTTCTGTCCACTCTTCCTAGCTCCTTCTTTCCCAGCCCAGGTGCCCTGCTCACAAGCGCACACGCATCAGCACTTGGCTGAGAACTCACGGGACCTTGGAGTTCCCCCCCCGCCCCGTGCTCCCTGTCCTGCTCTCACCCCACGCTGCCCTATCTCCTTTAACCACCTGGTTCTCCGTGTTTCCAAATTTTGACTCCTTAGGTAGACCACGGGGCTGTCCTTTCCTGTTCTCTGGCCTGGACACTCACTGATGGCTGTGAGTGGGGGGTCGCCTGACTTGTTTCCTTTCTCAGGAATCACTGTCCTCCGATAGCTGACGTCCAATGTCTGAAACTGTTTTATATACTTTATCTGATTTTTAGTTGTTTTAGGCAGGAAAGTAAATCTAGGCCCTGTAATTCCATCTTGGCTGATGGATGGAATGCTCTGGCTAACTCCTAAGAAGATAATGTTCTACATTTTAAAATATTAAGATTTGGCCAATTAACAGTATGCCCACCTAAACACCGACACCTCCCACACCTCACACCGTCCCTGAGACAGAGATGTGGAACGGACCAGTACTGAGGGGGCGAAGGGAGGAAGAGAGCACTGCAGATGGTATCACATCTGCGCCAGCGAAGACCCCTTTCTGTTTGCAGAACAAAATAGATCAAATACGAAGTACGCAGCAGATGATTTTCATGGATAATCTTTGCTGTTTCATTTATATAGTATTAATGTTTTCCATGATTGTGTAGACATTCTAAAGCTATCACTTTTGCATTTTGGGGGAGGGGCAATAAAATGATAAAAGGGTTTCTAAATATCAGATATAATTTAAAATTTTCTATTATACATGCTCACAAAACCAAATTCCAACAGCATGGAATGATAAGTTGTAAGCTCCGCCATGTGATAAATCATTTTTCTTGTTGCTAGAAACACAATCATAAATCAAACCACTTCTACTTTATTCACAAAAGTATGCTGAGAGCCTGGGACAACACCTGGCATGTAACAGGCACCCATTATTATTTATGGAGTGACTAGATCGTAGAAGTAAAAAATATCTTTGCCACATTCACAAAGATTGTAAACGTTAACAATTTGCTGGGTATTTCCTTCCAGACATTTTCTCTCCATCCACAATCACATAAATGTACCTGTCTGAGTATATACAAAAACTGTATATTAATAATTTTTAAACAAAACTATAAGATCATACAAACACCTTGCTTTCCCCCACTTAATATATTGTAGCCATCTTAGCTCTACATACAATGACATATGAACTTTACCACTAAATCTATTTTATGAATATTTAAGTCATATTTTATCTGTCATTTGGGGTTGTGAAGTACATTCCTCTAACACTCCAGTCAACTGAGAGCTAAAACAGCTGGAAGCAAGTTTATAATGTTACCCATGTCGATATATGGAAGTTATCGGAGCACTACCTTGGTGGTGGCCTGTCCACCATTTTTGGTGTCTTGTGCATGGTTCCAATTCCCTGTCACTTGGGGAGACTGTAAAATGATTTCTTCTGGAAACAACACTTTTAAAACAAGAAAAGGTAAGAGCACAGACATTACTGAAAAACTTAGACATACACGTTTATGGCTGATCCTAAAGTAATTCATATTCCAATCCATTCCTCTCTCGACCCTCCTATACATTCTCTCTACACTACAGAATTATACCAGGACTGCATATTCTTTGCAACAAAGCCATTGTCTACCTGTAAGTATAAAAATGAATTCCATCGCAAGGGGAAAAGAAGAGCAATGAGTTTGTTTTCAATTATTCAAGCATGCTATTTTCAGTTGCTTAGTAAGCTGAAATAGCAATATTGAAATTCCTCAATAGACAATTAAAAATACGTGGTTGTCACATAGTTTTACTTCTAATATTATGATTGAAGAGACTATTTTGTATAAAGTTTTACACAAAGCCTATAAAAATACCTTGGGAAGATGTAACACTATCATTCTATATAAATAATACCTTTTACACCTAAGTGGATGACTTGTTCAAGTGCAAAGTGGCACCGTCTGCTTGTGGTCCTGCAGAAATAAAACAACAGAAAATAACCCCAAGTTTAGAACTATTAAGGCTAGCACAGGTCACGGAAATTTGAATATGTAATCTTTCAGTCAATATACTAACGTAACCTCTACAAAATGCTTATAGATAGGGACCACATTAGAGGTCAGGTTCTACAAGGTCTCAAAGGCACCATTGGGAAATCTGAAGGACTAGGGGGTCAGGGTCACTTTATTACGTGCCTAAACAAAACACAGAAATTAGAAGTTTTATAAAAAATTTAAATAGAAATGTCCTACCTATTAGGACAGTAGGAACTCTTTCCTTTCTGGGAATATTTGTTCTAATAAAGTGAACAATTAAAGAAAAAAGAAAGTGCAGCTTGTGAAGTGTGAGGGAGTATTACGATTACTGTGTCAACAGAAAAGTAACCTTGAGCTGGGTGATGGCTGCTGTAGTCCCAGTTGTGAGGTGGGAGGGTTGCCTGAGCCCAAGAGTTGGAGGCTGCTGTGAGCTACGATCGCACCACTGCACTCCAGCTGGGGTGACACAAGGAGACCCCGTCTCAAACAAACAAAAAAACAAGACAAAGACACAAAGAGATAGAAAGCATGAAAAAAAAAAATCGACCAGGGGACTAAGAGGGCAGTGAATGAGAATTCCGGAGGAGGACCAGGAACAGAAAGAAACTCTCCTAAGTACCAACTGTGTTCCAGAGGAAGACTCAGTCTTGCAAAGATGCCAATTCTCCTTATAGTTTAGCATCACTGTACGAAGACATAAGAACATTTATTGCTCCACTGTTTGTAACAGCAAAACACTGGGAACCCCAACGTCCAGCAACAGGAGACCAGCTGCGGAGCCTACAATGCTCTGTCAACAGGACCTGGTCCAGCGCTGCACACCTGCACTGGCAGAGAAGGCCTCACATCAGTGACCGCAACTTCAATCATCGGAAACCAGAAAAAGGAAAGCAAGTGAAACCTAGTATAAGCAGGAGAACTAAAATAATAAAGATCATAGCAACAATCAATGAAACAGAGGACAGAAAAACATCAGGGAATACCAATAAAGCCAGAGGTGGATTCTTTGATAAGGTCAATAAAACTGACAAACCTGGAGCCAGGCTGATGAGGGCACAAAAAGAGAAGACGCAAATCACCGATATCAGGAATAAGAAGTGTGACATCATTACAGATATTGAAAGGATAATAAAGCAATATCATAAGTAACTTCATGCTAGTCAATTAGACAATGTGGATGAAATGCACAAATTCAGGAAATTTCCTGCTGACCTCCCATAAGCAGCGACTTGCGAATTGTACTTATGTCGGCACCTGGAACTAAAGCCTGTCCGATTCCACACTAATAATAAATTACAACTTTATGTTATAGGTAAGAGAACTGCAGACAGGACAGACTCAGATATTCTCCCACCTACCCAGAGGCATCTCCGTAATTAATCTTCACTCCCTTATTTTATGTAAAACGTACATTTCTTGGGCCTCACAAGAATGTAGCCACTTTGTCTCATAAGCCTTCCCCTGCCACCCACCGCTTCCCTTCTCTCTGTTGCCTTTAAAATGCTGCAGGTTCCAACCTCTCCTTTGGAAGAATAGCCACAGCTTGTCTGTGGTTCATGTTTTCCTCCCAAATCTTGGCTTAATAAACTTCCACTGATTGATATTTTTGCCTCGGTCATTTATTTGAGGCAACAATGTCAACAAAAATTATGTACCAATGGCAAAAAAAAGCACATACAAAGATGATTGACATCATTGGTCATTGGAGAAATACAAATTAAAAGCACAAGGAAATATCACTTCTCACCTACTAGAATGGCCTCACGTTCCAGAGTAGAAACAGGCATTAGAAATTTAGGCCCATAAATCAGCTGCAAATCTCTCTGCATCACAGCGAGGATGCTTCAGCCTGTGGTCCAGAGCCCACCTCCTCACACGCCCACCCGCCCGTAGCCTCTCCTTCCCAGTCACGGAACCTCCGTCGCTGGCTGTCGGCTGCGTCTCACCTGAGCAGCACTCCCTGGGCCTCACGTGCGTCTTCAGCAATCAACGAACATCTCTCCCTCTGCATCCCCGCCTGCTTTCACAGACAAACACCGTAAAAAAGAACCAACCACATTTCTTCACTTCTCCAGTCCATTCACCCACAACACATTCCAGTCTGGTGACAGCCCTGACACTACATGATTTCTCTAAAGGGCAGGAAAAGCACTCTTATAACCAAAAAATTCAATAAATTTGACTACATTAAAATTAATGCCTTCTGTTAATCAAAAGGTATTTCACAGAAAGCTAAAAGTACTAAACCTGAAGAAGATACATACATCTGAGAATAGTTTTTAGCATAAAGAACACAGCAGGGGCCAGGTACAGTAGCTCACGCCTGTAATCCGAGCACTCTGGGAGGCCGAGGCGGGAGGATTGCTTGAGCTCAGGAGTTCGAGACCAGCCTGAGCAAGACCCCATCTTTATAAAAAATAGAAAAATTAGCTGCGGGTGGTGGTGTGTGCCTGTAGTCCCAGCTGAGACAGGAGGATGGCTTGAGTCCAGGAGTTGGAGGTTGCAGTTAGCTGTAATGACGCCACTACACTCTAGCATAAGCGACAGACCAAAACTCTGTCTCCAAAAACAAAAAACAAACAAAAAAACACGAAAGAATACAGAAAGGACTCCTACAAACAATAAAAATTAGATAAGTTAATCAATAAAAGAGAATGCCAAACACATGAGCAAGTTCACAGAAGATGAACGCTTGATAGCCAAGAAAAGGAGATTCTCAACCTTCTAAGTAATCACGGAAATGTAAATCAAGACCGTAATGAGATAGATTCCACCTCAAACCCAGGAATCCCACCCCTAAATACACACAGCAGCTCGTTAATAACAGCAACAAACAAACAAAACAGGAAACAATGAAAATGTTCATCACAGAGAAACACACGGGTGGATATTCACACAATTGCATACAATGCAGTGATAAAAACAGATGAACGCTAGTTACAGACTACAACGGGGAAATCTCAGTAACAATGTTTAGTGAAAAAGGCGACTCCTAGGAACTATATGTAACAAGTTATTCCTTTTATAAAGTTAAAAATAATTAGAACTAAAGAATACATTTCTCACGTGAATGTGTATGTGTGTATACACAGACACAAACCATTTCTTAAAAAAGGGAAAAAACCCAAAATTCTAGTCAACAGGGTGGGGTTCGGTGGAGGATGGGAAGTGGGATGAGGGGAGCAGCGATCCTCCCACAACCACTGACTGAATAAGGTCAGGTAGCTGCAGTTGCCGGTAACTGGCACGAACCAAAGGTCTGGTGCAGAGAAGAATGAACACGCAGATGGACGCACCTCATGTCTCAAAAAATATCTGGCAACACAGATACACGTGGGACGTGCAACACTGGTGGATGGAGCCCACCCTCCATCCACGTTGCAGCCCTGTGGGCACCTGCCACGTCACTGCCGGGATGTCCGTCTGAGGACTCAAGAACCACCGCCTCAAGGGTGGATAGACGTTGAACAAAGACTTGCTGAAAGCATTACCTGTTATATGTAAATTCCACATCCATGGGTTCAAAGTTATAAGCTTGCTCGAATTCTGGATTAAGTTTAAGAGTTACATCTTCTTCATGAATCTAAAAAAGGAACAAATGATTTTAACTGCTGTAACATTACATTTGATTTCTTGGAACAATCTTGTATCTATATCCAGCAACACATCATGAAAAATTCATTCTACAGCTCTGAGCTAAAATTTGATATCTGCAAAATTAGTTGAAAAGGATCGACTCATTATGGCATCAAATTATACACAGGAGGAGCTGCTATGATAGAGCCTTGGTGAAGAGACTTCCCCTCCCAGTGTTACAGCACAGGGAGCGGGAGCTCCAGGGAAGCCCTCCAGCTAAGACTAGATGCTGCAGGAAATACTTCTGCACATTCCTTCCCAGACAAGCAGGAAAGAAAGGAAATTTCTCAGGATATATAGGAAGAAAAATAGGAAGGAAAACTTTGAGCTGAAAAAGGAGTTCAGACTCTTTTTCAGGTGACTAAGGCAGGTGGTCTCCTGAGGCCAGGGCTGACGCCAGCACAGTCAGGAAGCTGGGACCTGAGCCTCAAGATCCAAGTGCAGAGCTGCTGGGTGGGTCTTCCCTGGGGGGCAGCACCCCGCCTCCTCAGCAGGAGCCCTACTGTCTCCTGAGGAGGAAACACGCTCAACACAGATCCCTGGGTCCTCCAGACATCAAGAGAAATGAAGACGAATCCCTGGTCAGAGGTCACCAAGCACACACAGAAACCAGGGTGCGGTCAGTGCAGACAGCCACCAAGGACCCCACACACCATCGGGGCCATTTGCGGCACTTACGCTACATGTGAAATGGAAAACCGCAAGACAAAGATAAGCATAAGACAACATGAAACACGTGAGGGCAGCTTCAAAGAACCAAGCACGCAGGGCAGAAGCATGGCGGTGTCTGCTCTCAGGCAGACATGGTGGCCCTCATGGACGTGGCCTGGGGGCAGGGTCAGTGCTGAGCATGGACCTGGCCAAAGGAGCCTTCTTGCCCTTGTGGGCGCAGGCCCTGCTAGGAACTGTCCCTGCCAGCTGGTGTCCTGTTGAACGGTTACGGGAGAGAGCAACGTGGCTTTGGTAGACAGCAACTCATTCCAGATGTGTCTTCTCTGCCCGCCACACCATGGGGCCCTCCTGATGGCTTTTTGTCCAGTGTGGTTCCTCACACCACTGCTCTAGCCAGGAAATTAGATCACAGGGAACCAAGGACAGCGACGGGCTGAGACCTGAGGAATTCACCACCTTTTCCATGAACTCCATCACTCTGGAGCAGCTGGCTTTGTGAACAGTGGGGTGTCCTACTGAAGGATCTCCAGGGGCCTGACCCCTCCCGAGGCTAGGGTGACTGCAGCATCAGTTCTGAATTCGCACCAGGTGGTGCTGTCTACCCACAGCCAGACCGTGAGCCCAGGAACCAAGGGTGGAGCTGGGCAGGTGCCTCACCCCTGCAATCCTGACTCCGCTTCTTTTGAGGTTTTGGTACCCAGGGCTTCCCCGCTTGGCAGAACTGGTCCACTCTTTGGAAGCCATGAGGGTCATTTGGCCATTCTGGGCATCTCATGCCAACTTAGTTAGTAGCCAGAGTGGGCTACGCAGAGCTGGTAGGGTGGCGGGCCCCCCTGACTCAAGCTACATGGCTGCTGCTCTACACAGGGGAAGGAGTGCCCATCACACAGCTGCGTCACTGGTGACAGCCTGTGGGAAACATGGGCACGGGACAAAGGGGTGCAATCCTTAACGGGGGGCTGCTCCTTCCTTAACTAACTGAAGTGCTGCTGAATTTGGAGAGCCTGCAACAGGCAGAAAGGAGGGAAACTGTAAATTTTAGCACTGGTTTCGCCATCAACTGGATCAATTTCTTTCCTGTTTATATACTATTGATAATGCCCCTTCCCTCTTCTCAGATGTCGTGTGTGCTGGCAGCAGTTAAGGTTTGGATTGAGTCCATGGCTGCAGGCTGTCCAGATAGCCTTGTGCACGGCCCAGGAAGAGATGTCCCCCTGAGACTTGGGACCTGGAGGTGGTGCATGACAGGGCTGTGGACGCACCTTTGGGAGAAATGAGGACATTTGTTGCACGTGGTAAGTGCAAAGTCTTAGTGAGGAGCTTATAAAAGTTCTTTGCAAGTATAAAAAGGAAGGGGTATGCTGATACTCTAATGCAAGAAGGATGCTTTTTTTCCTTGCTACTAGAATCTGAACCCCTTTTTGATACTGGGGCCATAAGCTCCTATGAGCCTCTCACTAAGAAAGCAGGAAGTGTCCAGAGTCCCTTGTGCTGTGGCTGGAGCTCATGACATGGCCAATCAGGTACTCTGGACTTTTGGCCAGAATCCAGTTGCCTTAAGGCACAAGGATGGAGGACCTCTGAGGGTGGCCACAGCATCACCATCTGACACTGAGATGCGGTGCTGCTGGCTGCCCTATCTCCTGCCAGAGGCTGGTGGGAGCCACACCCTCCTGTGGCTTTGTATTTCTTTGCTGTGATTTACCCTACAAATTGCCCCAACCTCTGTTCTTCAAGCCTGGCTTGCCCACCCTGGGGCAATTCTGGGAGCTGCCCACTCTTCTCAAAATAACGCCGCTCTTGCTGTCAAATCCTAAGTGACGTCACTGACTGTGCTGGCCCACAGGAGGACGTCAAACTCTCAACTATGAAGGCGCCAGCCTCCATGTCATTGCTGGGTCCTTCGCACTGTCTGAAACGACCTTCCGTGCCCGTCTAGGCCACCAACATTCTTTTTGTCGCTTAAGGCCACCTCTGATGCTACCCCCAGCTCTCCTCAAGCAGACTCAATCTCCCTGCCTGCAGCAACGTCCTGCTCTGGTCTTCCCCTCACGCTCAGGGCGACCTGCCGTCCCACTGCTGTCACCTTCCCCTTTCCGCACCACGCTGGGAGCAAGTGGTGGGCAAAGCCCGTGTCTTATGAGTCCTCAGAAGATATCTGAACCCTACAAGGACTGTCTTCTGGGAAAATGCCACACTCAATGAATCAAGGAGTGGACCCTGAATCAAGGTGCAGAATGGAACAAATGCAGTGGCAAAGGTCAGATGTTGCCTCTTCTTTGAAGGCTTGTCATACTCTGTTATTCTCTTAACCCTTTTTCCCTTCCAGCGTGAAGAGTTTGGCATTTTCCCTTCTAATTTTCTACATTAAGTGACGTGTGTGCTTCCTCTCCTCTGATGCACAGAGAAAGCGTCCTCCTTGTCGTCCAGATCCCAGCATCATTCCCAGAGCCAGGACCAGGACGTGAGCAGGAAAAAACAGCCCCAGAGTCACAGACACCACCTGCAGAGTGACCTGGAGCCCAGGCGCTGGTTAAGCCGACAAAGCCTCCTGCACACACACATTAGAGCCGTAAATGCTCACGTGTATCTTTCCTTCCGAGGTTCCACTGCGCTAACTCTTCCGAAAACATTCAGATGCCCAAATTTACTAAATGCAAACACCATGACTTAAACAGAACTTTAAATATGTTTTACATGGTTGAAATCATAGCATTTCTTTAGACATTAAGTTCCCTTTATGCATCAAAAATTATTTAAAGATTCACCGTATCTTTAAATTTTCCAAAATACAGCCAATGCCCAAGAGAGTGCTGTGGGCAGACGTTTACCTTTGCGACGGATTGGAGGGTTAGTCCAAAGTTAACTCTTACTAAGAGAGTCCTCTCACCTCAGTCACATAGCCGATGTATTCGATAACATGTCCGTTGTACTCTTGAGTTTTTAGAATCAGTTTATCGCCTAGTTAAAAAATACATTACCATGTGTAAAACTAACACAAAATCGTAAATTTCTGTGCTGTGCTCTACCATAAAATCCAACACTGAGGACTTGGAATAAAACAAACGTTACTGGGATCAAGTGCGTAACAATAATTGTGACAAAGAAATGGGCTTGATGTACTAAGGTTGCTGATCAAGTTTTGGTTTTTTTTTTAGAGACAGGTCTCACTATGCTGTTTAGGCTGGTTTTCGACTCCCAGGCTCAAGTGATCCTCTACCTTGGCCTCACGAAGTGCTGGGATTACAGGCTGAACCACTGTGCCTGGCCTGCTCATTTTAAGTGAAATTCTAACCCAAAGAAAAAGGAAAGAAATGGAGATAATGTGATTGTAGTGTTCCCAGTCAGAAAATAAAATATTCTTTTTCCTAAGTGTGGTCTGTCAGTCTGTCCAGGAAAACATGCCCAATGGCACACATACCTGTGTACAGAGAAGGTCTGCTTTCAGCCAACCCTGGGACCTCCAAAACCAGTAAGTCCCCATTCCTCTTCAGGGTGACACTGCTCATGTTGTACTCTTTCAGTTCTATTTCTGCATGAATCTCCTCAAGCCACAGCAAAGTCGAAAACTTCTCCTTGTAATTTGACATGTTCAAAAGCTGGGAAAAACCCCAAACATTAGCAAGTTAGTGAGAGCAAAGCCACACATCAAATGTATCCACACCTAGGAAATCAGCAGCTCTGGAGTCAGAAAGTCCAAACTGTTTGCATTGCACAGACAGACCCCCAGGCACGGTGGTTAAAGGTCAGGGTTTCTAAGTGAAATCGCATGTTTCCTGGGCCTTCGCCTGGGGCCTGTGGGGCTCCAGCCAGCAGCTCCCCTCTGCGCTACCCACACCCCTTTCCACCACCCCTGCTCTTGTTTTTGCTCAGGTCTTTTGAGTTCATTCTGGAAAGGGCAGGGTTTGGCCTCTACAGACGTGTGAAAAAGTACAGAACTTCCAGGTCTGGCCAAGATGGAGCAACAAGGACCAGATTTACCTTCCTACAGGGAATAATTTTAAAAACAATAGAGAAGTAGGAAACAATGGTTTAGGACAGTGATCCTGAGATTGGGGAAACAAGCCCATGACCACCCCAGCTGAGATCTAGACAGAGTCTCCAGGACACAGCACAGAGAACCCAGGGAGCCGCATGGTCCCCGAGTTGAGGAGGAGGAACTGGAGGTCTGAGGCAGCCGAGGGAGCTAAGTGCTGGGAAGAGAGGACAGCACAGACAGAGCGGCTTGGAGAGCATCAGAGGATCTTCTCTGAACCATCAGCTCAGCCCTGAGCACGTGCATGAGATGACTCTGTACCAGGAGACCCACTGGAGGGTGCCACCAGGGCCTCTCCCTTCAGGACCCTCAGGGCTGGGTAGCTCTGCAGCAGGGGCATCCTGTGCGCTGCATCCCTGGTCTCTGCCCACTAGATGCTAGTAACATCCCCTCACCCAGTCGTGTCAACCAGAAGTGTCCACTGCAGGGAAAATGGTCACTCAGAACCACCAGATTAGAGGGACTGTTCCCAGAGCTCATATCAGGCCAAGGAAGGTGTGGTCCCCACTTGCCCAAGGAGGAAGGCTATATAAAAGGGCACAATCCCAAAATGAAGTTACTCTGGTTCTACCAAGCGAAGCTTAAATGCCAGGCTTACACCTATGTACTTGTTTATGTTTGTGCCCACACCACCCCGACACAGCCCATCTCATTTGTTTCTAAGTAGCTTAACTGTGTCCCAGAACAAAGCTCAAAAATATTTTTAGGAAAAAAAAAAAAGGCCAGCACCCAACACAGTAAAATTCAGAATGTTTGCATCCAAAGAAAATTACCAGGCATTGGATGAAGGAGAAAACTACAACCCATAATGAGGAGGAAAAGCTACCAACAGAACCAGAACCCAGAATCAGAATCAGAGAAGACACAGAAGAAGAGCTGGCAGACAAGGACAGACACGAGCTAGGCAGAGGGATGAGGGGGCAGAGTAGAGACCAGGAAGGTATAAAAAGACCCAGTGGAACATGGACAGATGACAACTACAACATCTGACAGAAATACACCAGAGATCACACACTGCAAAGAAAAAATTAGCGGACTGGAAGACACAGCAATGCAAACGACCCAAAACTCAACATGGAAGAAAGAAGACTGGAAAAAAAGAGCAGCATGCCGCGAGCCGTGAGACAGCCTGCAGTGGCCTGACAGGACGTGGAAAGGCAGGAGCAGAGAGTGCGCCTTAAGACGTGATGGCTGGAAATTCCAGATTTGAGGAAAATTATAAGCCCACACATCCAAGAATCCCAATGATCCCCAAGCACAATATGAAGAGAAAAACTAAACCACAGTATACTATAAATTTAATTTCTTAAAATTAGTGATAAAGAGAAAAACCTTAAAAGCAGCTAGACACAAACATACATCATGTGCAAAAGAACAAAGAATTAAAGCAAAGGAAGAAATCACAAGGAAAATTAGAAAATACTAGGATGTGAATGAAAACAAAAGCACAACACACCAAGACTTACGGGTGCAGTGGCAGCAGCACTTTGAGGGGGACCTGCGGCCACAAGCACTACATAGAACTAGTGCAGGAAGAACAACCCGAACCCAAAGCTACCAGAGGGAGGGAAAGAAAGATTAGAGCAGAGATAAACAAAAGAGAGAACTACAGAGAAAATCAGAGAGATTTATAGAGAAAATCAGTAAAACCAAAAGTTGGTTCTCTGAAAATGAAAAGATCAACAAAATCAACAAACTTCTAGCTAGATTGACTAGAAGAAAAAAAGAAAAGACTCAAATTACTAAAATCGGAAATGGAAGTGAGGACATTACTACAGATTCCACTGAAATAAAAAGGATTATAACAGAGTATGAACAGTTGTACATCAACACCTAGATAAAATAGACAAATTCCTAGAAACACAAAACCTACCAAGACTAAACCATGAAAAAATAGAAAATCTGAATAGATATGTAACTGCTAAGGAGATTAAATCAGTAATCAAAAGTCTCCTGAAAAATAAAAGCCCTAGATCAAATGGCTTCATGGATAAATTGTACCAAACACTTAAAGAATAACATATCAGTCTTTACCGAACATTTCCAAAAAATTAAAGAGTAGGCAACACTCCCTGACTTATTGCATGAGGCCAGCATTACCCTGATACCAAAGCCAGACAAAGACACTACAGGCAAAGAAAACTACAGACCAATATCTCTGATGAACACAGGTGTAAAAATCCTCAACAAAATACTAGCAAACCAAATCCAACAGCACATCAAAAAGATAATTCACTGTGATCAAATGGGTTTCATTCCAGGGATGCAAGGATGGTTCAACATGCGCAAATCAATAAATGTGATATACATTAACGGAATTAAAAACAGAAACTATACGATCATTTCTCAATAGATGCAGGAAAAGCATTCAATAAAATTTATTCAAAGGATTATGCACCATGAACAAATGGGATTTATTTCTAGAATGCAAGGATGGTTCAACATACAAAAATTGATCAACGTAATACATTAACAGAATAAAGAAAAACAACTGCATGATCATCTCCATTGATGCAGAAAGAGCATTTGACAAAATTCAACACCCTTTCATGATAAACACTGAACTACGAATACAAGAAAACTACCTCAATATGATAAAAGCCATATATGAAAAACTCACAGTGAAAAACATACTCAATGGTGAAAGACTGAAAGCTTTTCCTCTAAGATCAAGAACAGGGCAAAGATGCCTGCTCTCGCCACTTGTATTCAACATAGTTCTGGAAGTCCTGGCCAGAGCAATTAGGCAAGAAAAAGAAAAGAAAGGTGTCCAAATTGGAAAGCAAGAAGTAAAACTATCTCTCTTTACAGATGGAATGATTTCAGATGTAGAAAACCCTGGAGTCCACAAAAAACTGTTGGAATAAATTCAGCAAAGTAGCAGGATACAAAGTCAAAACACAAAATTTGCAAACACTAACAGCGAATTATCTCAAAGTATGAAAGCAATTCTGTTTGCAATAGCATCAAAAAGAACAAAATACTTAGGAATTAATTTAAACAAAGAAGTGAAAGACTTGTACGGTGAAAACTATAAAACATTGCTTAAAGAAATTAAAGAAAACATAAATAAATGGAAATAATCTCATGTTTACAGACAGGAAGATTCAATACTGTTAAAATGTCCATACTACCCAAAGTGATCTACAGATTCAGTGCAATTCCCATCAAAATTCCAATGACTTCTGGAAAGTCACTGAAAAAGAAATTTGAAATTGAAAAAGTTATTTGAAAAAGAAATACAAAAGCCCATTATAAAATTCATACAGAAGAGAACAAATAGCCAAAAAAATCTTGCAAAACAACGAAGCTGGAAGACTCACATTTTCTAATTTCAAAATTTCCTACAAAGCTACAGTAATCAAAACATAAACAGACATATAGATCAACAGAATAGAGATGCCAGAAATAAACATTCCAATATATGGTCACATGATTTTTGCCTTTCTTTATTTCTTTTTTCTTTTTTTTTTTTAGAGAAATGGGCTCTTGCTATGTTACCCAGGCTGGTCTCAAACTCCTCTGCTCAAGGGATCCTCCCATCTCAGCCTCCTGAGTAGCTGGGACTACAGGTATACCCAGTAGTGAAATGATATATACACACACATATATATATATATATATTTTAAATATATATATTTTTATTTATTCCTTTATTGGTTTGTATGTGTAGATCACCCATCAATGGGTGGTCTACACATGCAGTAGAAACACTATATTTGCCTTACAAAGGAAGGAAATGGGGCAATATGCTACAACATGGATGAACTTCGAGGATGTTATTTGAAGTGAGGTAAGCCAGTCACAGAAGGACAAATGCTGTATGAGTCCACTTCTATGAGCTTCCTAGAGTAGTAAAAATCATGAAGACAAAGCAGAATTGTGATTTCCATGGCTTGGGGGAGGAGAAGTGGGGAGTCAGTGTTTACTGGGGGAAGGGTTTCAGGGTTCCGAGATGGACGGTGGTGATGGTTGCACAACATTAGCAATGTATGTAATACTACTGTGTACTTACATAGGATTAAGATGGTAAATTTTATGTTTAAGTGTATTTTACCTTGATAAGACTATAATTAAAAAAACAACATGCACACATGTTCATAGCAGGTTTTATTCACAACTGCTGAAACTTGAAAGCAAGCAAGACGTCCTTCCGGAAGTGAAGTGACACACGGTGGCACATCCAGACAATGCAGTATTACTCAGCACTAAGAATAAGTGAGCTGTCAAGCCGTGGAGAGCCAGGGGAACCTTAAGTGCACGTCATCGAGTGAGAGCAGCCATCTGAAAGGCTACTCACTGTGTGGCTCTGACTCTGTCGCTCTGGAAAAGGAAGACCATGGGGACAGCAGAGAGATCAGGGGGTGCCAGGGGACCGGGGGAGGGCGGGACGAACGGTCAGAGCACAGAGGATGTTCGGGGTAGTGGATGTGCTCTGTGTGACACTACCATGGTGCGTGCATGTCACTGCACGCCACCAAGTGAGCCTGAAGTGAACTACAGACCCTGGGGGACAATGGCACGTCAGTGAAGGTCCATCCAGAGTGTGCGAGTATGATGATGAAAGAGAGAAAGAGTGTGTGTGTGTGACGTGAATGACACAGCAGGGGCATGTTCCATGAGAAGTGGGACGTGATCCTCAAACGGCTTAAGCCAGCGGAAAGAGACGAGAATGGAGGGCTCTCTCCAGCCCAGCAGACTGGGCTCCCCGCTTTCCTGCCATTTCCTAAACGGACAATTCAGGCATTTGCCTGAGAACGCGCAGTGACCTGGGGACAGAGGACTGCCCGTCCGCCCAGGATCCGTCAGTGATAAACCCCTGAACACGCCTCCTACTGTGCACTGAACTTGCGCTTCTGTCTGAAGAACCAGGGGCTGCCCCAGCCAGGCTCCCCACGCCAGAGTGATGGTCAGACAAGCAACAACTGGACAGGAGTCAGATAGCAGCCACAGGGCATGAGAATGTTAGGGAAATTTCTGTGCCGGTTCTGCTTAAAACCACAGAGCAGCAAGCAGACACTGACACCTGTCAGTGTGACAAGCTAAGAAACCACAGAGCAGTTAAGCAAAGCTGAACAAAACTGCAAGCCTGTCATGATTATGATGTTTATTATAAGCCTATCATGATTCTACACTTATAAGAATTATTGTTTATTGGATAACTTTTAAGTCTTTTTGCTAATTGGTTAATCATTTGTACCTGTGTGATTTGTTAAAAGTAACCCCCCAGAAAAAGTATAAAACCTGACAAAAAACCCGGAAAAGGTGCTCAGATTCTGGGAGGCTTGACCTCAATCTGGGCCGCCGGCAATACAACTTTCTGACTCTCCAACTCTCTGCGTGCTGCTCGGTTATTCCCCTGGGACTGGTCACTGACACTTGCCGTAACAAGAAAAGAACTTTTACCCGAGAAAGGTGAGTCCTTTAAAATTATCAGGCCCAGAAAGACATTAAAACACTACCCTCCTTGAGCTAGGCATTCATCTCTCGAAACTGCTTGCAATTGCCATAGTAGCTGCCAATTAACCTAATAATGCTACACCAGACACTACAACCCAAGCCCTATAGCTTAACGATGCACAGCCAATTGCTAATCAATGTTATTTCTGTAAACCAATGAGAATTCTGGACAAACAACTTCGTATCAGCCCACTCCCTGTGCCTCTCTTTTGACTTCACTCTGGCTCAAGTAAACTTGTTACATTGTATTTTGTGCCTCAGCCTCTTCCTTTTAGGTCAACAGGCATTTGCCAGCGTAAACAAGTTTCCCGTGAGAGACCCCTGGGGCACAGGTTGAATGACCACATACCAAGCCACCCTCGAGGTGAAGGGAGGACGTCACGGCAGGCACACCGTGGACACCACGTGCTGCCCCCTGCATTCCCCGGGAGGGCAGGGCTGCCAGAGCTCTGGTGCTGGAACCCCAATTTAGAGGGAGGCTCTCAGAATACCTCCAAACCCTATAGAAAACTGCCTGGAGATGGGGCAATGTTTTTCCTCTGCCAGACTTAACAGACTTTTTCCTTCCTGGACCTTCCTTCTCCAGCCACTGCACTCAGATGTGCCGTCCTCCACACAGGTGGGTGTGTAGGGCTCCTCTCGTCCCATCTCCTGCCTGCAGCTGCAGCACGGCCCCTCCTTGCCCTCAGCCCACACCCTACACTCTTTGGGTGGTCCCACCCCTTCCCCTGGCCTGGGCTTCCACGATGACAGTGGACGGGCTTGGGCAAGGCCTCTGCGAACGAACACGTCATCCGTACACATCACAACACAGCAGCAGCACAAGGCAGGGGAGGTGAGGAGAGAATGTTCTGGCAAAGGCCGTCACCTGCATAATGCTGACCTCCCAGCCTTGCTCTCAACCTTCAGGAGGGGCCCACGTTTCACCGCCAGCCGGTGCTGTGCCAGGTCTCATCCAGAGAGCCCTTCTTTTCTCAGCTCCTCTTCTCAGAGCAGATTCCCACCTGCTCTGAGCTGGAGTTTTGTCACGAGGGGAAGCGGTCAAGAGGGTGGATGTCTCTCACCCTAACAAAGGCCACCTGGTCTGGGGGAGAGAGGCTGGGCTGGTGGCAGGGGTGTCCCCCTTCTGTCCTGGCCCCCCACAGCCCTGGTGCACGACTCAGTACGGCCTCCTGGCACTGCCGTGGGCACAGCAGAGGTGCCTCTCGTCTGAAACCCCAGTCACCTGTGTGGAAATCAAGCCAAGGTGAAGTCTGAGCCTGAGAAGGGCTCCTCCTGCTTTTGCCAGAAAACGACTCCAGAGTGGTGAGGAGGTAAACATTCCACACACCATCAGTTCTCCTACCTCGGCAAGTAATGGCTGAAAAGTCAGGATGTCAATTTTCTGTTCCACACATTTTTTAAGTCTATCTGGTATCGGATACTGTGGAAGAAAACTGGGAAGTTGTCGTCTTGAATTCCTTAAAAAATAAATTCTGAAGTTAAAAACAATTCTTAATTGCCAGGTCTTTTATACTACACACCACATTTTTATTTAGCCTTTTCCGTTTTAGAAAGACCAAAGTTCATTCACTCACTGAAAATAACTGATATACGAGTAAGTGGCCTGCGTCGTTCGCACTTGCGTTTCAGCTTTGGGACCCTTTCTCCCGCCGGCTCCCACAGAGAAGCACCTGCCAACAGAGGCAGGCACAGCTGCTCTGGCTGCAGAACAGGGCCAGAGCCCCGGGAACCTCCTGGAACCAGTGAGCTGGTGAGCGGCTGGCTTTAACCTTCTAATTAGCTAAGCTCTTCCTACTGTACTTTGAAAAAAGGACGTGGGTGTTAGACACTATGCCCGTGCTATCACTGTGAAGTACACATCTGGAGGTTGCTCTGTCTGGCTCCTGCCTTCGATTTGCTTTTCTTTTGTTTCTCAGCCTGTAATTTCTCTGGGGAAATTCAGGTTCACCCTCAAGCTTCCACCTTTCTCTAGAAATGGCTGTTGGGGTCACCAAAATCCTGCCGTCAGGAGGATGAAGGACACCACTGCTGCTGGGCAAGTCCAACAGCGCAAGAGGAGTGACAAAAAGGAGGAAAATGGGAGAAGAGGCACCAGGAGAGCACAGGGAAGCTCAAAGTCAGAGGGAGGTCGGGTGAACCTGAACCCCATGAAGAAAGGCATCAGGCCCTTTCTCCGGGTCCCTCCCGATTCTCGTCTCCATGTGTCCGAGTGGAGACAGGGGACAGGGCAACCAACCTCCTATTCCTTCAGCTGTCACCGCATATTTGGGTGCCTTTAGCTCAGCCCTACAGGAAGACATGGAGGCGTCTTCTCCCCAGAGTCTGTGGTGAGAGTCACAGTAGCACGTGGAAGTCAGTGGGCCCTTAGCAGTGGGGGTGAAGTCTGGGTTGCTGATATGAGCGAGACACCACACACTCAGGCAGGTGGCCAGCCTAACCACGTGGCCAGGAGAGCTGGAGTGACAAGACTGGACGCGGAGGGCCCCCAGCACAGCTCTGCTAGGTGCACACACCCTACTGTGTAAGAAGGGAGCAAGACTGAGACTGGAGCTGCCTGGCGAGGTCCCAGTAGGACATGCAGGGCCCGTGAGGCCAGGGCCACTCCGCAGGGCACCTGCATGGGCAGCGCCAGACAGCTGGCCTTCCAGCCAACCTGACTAGCAGGAAGCAGTGTCCTAGAGACGCTCCTGGGCAGTGACAATGCATTAATGTTCAAAGGGAAATAACTGACCGGAGTTAAAATAAAATGTGGCTGTTAGTCTATATTTTTTCCTCTTCTAGTTAAGCCTAGTTAAGCTGTTTGGTGCACCACTACACGAGAACCAGGGGCCCTCAAAGTCTCCTGACCCTGCTGCTTTGCAGCCTCGGTGCTTCCTGCCCTCCTTCTGGGCTCCATCCCTACTGGGCGCCCCTCCTCCATGTGACCAGGGATCACTGCTACTTGCGGAGTGATTGCTCCATCAGGAAACTGTGCATTTGACATGCCTTTTCTCATTTAATTCGCAAACCCTGACATGTCTTTCCTCATTTAATTCTCAAACCGCAAGCGGTAGCAACTATCATTTTACAAATGCAAATAAGGGCTCAGAGAGGTGAAGACACTTGCCCAAGGTCACACAGCTTCCTGATGGTCATGCCATGATTCATACAGTCTAACTCCAAAGGTAAACAACCACACAATATTCTCCTTTCCTAAAAGATTTTTTCTTCAGCCTGAAATTTAGCAGACATCCATAATTCCTCATCTTAAACTGTTACTGGGCCAACACGTGGTTTGAAATTCAGAGTTCTCCAACATTAGAGAAGTAAAACATTCTACCCTCAGTGGGCTCTGGGCAGCACCAGAGCTCACATCCATTAGTGCTGCAGCTAATGGGTGACTGTTCACAGCACGTGGGACAAAGTTTCTGACCACCCTCACAGGCTGACAGGCTGGATTTTCTGGCACCAAACTTAAAAAAAGTCTGCTTTTCAGAGCTTTTTGGTTTTATAACTGCAGAAGAGAAAATGTGGACCTGAGTACTTTCCAGAGTCTACACCCCAGTTAAAACCTGGGGAGCCCCAGGTTCCCAGCCACGGGGCACTGGCAGACCACACGCTGCTTTCCTCAGAGTCATTCGTAAGTGGGACCACGTCTTCGACAGGCTTTAAGGGACCAAGCACTCCTGCTGCCACCACACGAGCCACACTGGAGGTGGCTGAGCACAAACCCCATCTGGCTCAGAGAGTGGCCCTGAGACTCGCCAGGGCAGAGTGGGGCCTGGGGTGGTACGGACCACCTCTCCCGGACTTCACACCGTCACTGGGCAGCGGCAGAGACCGTGAGAGTTCCCTGGAGATCCGTCCCCGGCCCCCAACGCTGCGTGCATGGAGGCTCAAACCCCAGCTTTCCCTCCGGTGTCACTTTCCCGAGCTGGGAGGTGACTATCGCCTGCCAGCACCATCTGCTTCACCTTAACAGATAACGCCGCCAGACCAAGAGCCACATACACAGCTGCTATACCTTTTCTGTGTGGTCACGACCACTGTAGTTTTTGTGGATGCTGACGCTTGGGAAATTTTAGGCTTTTTCCAAGAAAACGGCTCACGGACAGCTATTAGTGACTCCTCATCACTTACAACATTTACTTCAAGGTATCGCCCAATTAGGAAATTGGAAAAACAGAGCAAAAGGAGCTCCTTGCAGCGGCCAGAATTTCTTTGGGAAAAAACAAAACAAAAGGTAACTTTGTTTCAGTCATAAGTAAGATAGGCAAATTCAACATCATTTCCCTTTCGGCATACAAGGAAAGTTGTAGGGCTTTCAAACAATGGTCCTCCTTAGGGTTTTTTTTGGTTGTTGTTTGTTTTTTGAGACAGGGTCTTGCTCTGTCACCCAGGCTGGAGTGCAGCGGTGTCATCTCAGCTCACTGCAGCCTCACACTCCTGGACTCAAGCGATCCTCCTGCCTCCGCCTCCCGAGTAGCTGGGATCCAGGCACATGTCACCATATCTTGATAATTTTTCTGTTTTTTGCAGAGACAGAGTCTCGCTATGTTGCTCAGGCCTGTCTTGAACTCCTGGCCTCAAGTGATCCTCTCACCTAAGCCTCCTGAAGTGCTGGGATTACAGATGTGAGCCACCAAGCCTGGCCCATCCTTAGTTTGTAACAATTCTTTTTACAGAGAAAAGAGACTTTCTAAAATAAGCAATGTAATATTTTCTCAAGATAAAATTAAGCACCTAAAATAGTCTTTTCTGTAATTGTCAAACTTAAGAAAAGGAAAAACGTTTTCAATATTCTCAAGTTTAAATCAGAATTGTATAACATGGCCAAAAATATGCACTATTTTTACCTTGTTTCCTGCCAATTCCTTGCTGTGCTCTAGCTGGGGCTACTACTCTGTACAAACTAAGCTTGGCTCCCGCTCACGGCTTCTTTGCCTATTTCTAGGTTGACATAATGTTAAAAAAAAGAAATCATTTAAGCTGGCTGCATCTCACATAGCCAATTGAAGACTACATACCTTTTTTTCTTTCTTTTTGAGACAGAGCCTTGCACTGTAGCCTGCGCTAGAGTGCTGTGGTGTTAGTCTAGCTCACAGCAACCTCCAACTCCTGGGCTCAAGCGATCTTCCTGCCTCAGCCTCCTGAGTAGCTGGGACCACAGGCGTGCACCACCATGCCTGGCTAATTTTTCTATTTTTAGTAGAGATGGGGTCTCAAACTCCTGACCTCAAGCAGTTCACCCTCCTTGGCCTCCCAGAGTGCTAGATTACAGGCGTGAGCCACCGTGCTGGGCCTAGATTACATACTAAATTGTCACCCACAGTTTGATGTTTGATGGCCTTAAAACAAGACAGTGATTTAACCTCAGTTAAGTATTTAAAAAAATTTACAATTAGCAAATGTGGAGGAGAAGTAAGAAGGCCTGCGTCCAAATGCCCATCTGGAAGTTGACCATACACTTTCAAGCAGCTCAAATGGTGCGGGGATGTGGGGAGAGCCAGTAGAGGGACCAGCGACCAATGGGTCCCAGCTGGGTGGGACCAACCTGCCAGGGAGAGAAGAGGTGTCCTGGAGCAGGAATGGCAGTGGATGGAGGCCTCAGGGCTCGTGAGGAAGGCAGTGAGGAGGAGCTGCCAGGATGGCTAAGGACAGCAGGGCTCAGAGCAGAGGGAGCTCATGCCTGAACACGCCTCACGGACGCCCTGTTTTCTCCATGAAGTTGAGGGTCGGGTGCTGAGGCCCCCGGAGGATGTCTCTGGGCCACAGCATCCGCCACTTAAGTGGGCAGAGCTCATGTACCCATTTTCTGATCCATGTTTTTTCTTATGATTTTGTTACATCAAGACGCTCATAAGTACTTTTTATGACACCCAACCTAGAAGTATCATAGATGAAACTTAAAAAGAAAAGGGTGCAAATGCACCCGCAGTGGCTCTCTCCAGGCCTCCAGTCACGTACTTTGCGTCACATACAACCACCACGGAGGCTTTTCCCCCCGGAGGGACAAGCACCCCAGGCCTGGGCTCTGCCACCTGCTGCCGTGGTGGCGTGCCTCCTTTTCCTCCACTCTCTCCTTCACAGGGACGGTCACCTGTGAAATGAAATTTAAATTCCAACTCAGACAAGAAAGCTAATTATCTCTCACAGTGCCAGCACAACCAGTGGAAATGTGCATGCACACACACACACACACTCTCTCTCATGCTCGAATGCACACCGAACGCTGGGCGAAGCCTCAGGTGGTGGCGGACAGAAAATACAGACAAGAAAGCAGCCAGCAGTGGGAGGGGCGGAGCAGCAGCCTGTCCACACTAGGGCAAAGCCCTGCGCCACGCAGTCCCTGCGACGCCCCACAGCATCCTCCCCTGGTTTGGAAACACGCGGGAAATGGCACCACCTGAACAAAGCACTTCTAGGTACAGCTATTTCTGTCCCTCTCCCGCCCCGAAACATCAAGAGGAGAAGGGCCCAAAGGCGTCTGGTTCACAGCCCCGAGGCTCCCTCCACCCACCCGACCTTGCGAGCTAAGAGCTAAAGCGTCTGTCTACCTGGGGAGACGTTTCTGTTGTCCACCAAACTGCTCTCTGGTGTCTGACAGGTTTTGTTTTTTCGGTAGCTATTTATTGAATTAATATTTTCATCTGATAAATTCTTCTTCTCAGGCACGGAAACAAAAGATACCATTGGGCATGCTTGGGCTTCATCCAGCACCTGGAATCGGAACTGTCTAGCTTTGTCCCAGCCAGCCAGTTTACAGCTGATTAAGTTTTGAGGAATGTCTCCTTTATTCCTGGAGAAAGAAAATTAGCCATAAATACAGATAGGATTCTAAAGGTAAGATATTCAGTTAGCATAAAACACAAAATTCAGTCTAGGAAATGGCGACTGCAAATGCTTTTATGAATATAATAAATAAAATAGAAACTTTGGGGTGAAAATATTTGAAAAGATCTTCATAAAGGAAAAAAATGGGCAAAGTTGGTTCTACGGAAATTCTTAAATCACAGTTTAAAGGACATTACTATAACATTATCTAGAACTGTTAAGTGGCAAACTCACTCAATCCAGATCACCATAGTTTTACTTCCTCCTTCCTTTAATGTTCCAAAATGTGTCATCTGTGTAACTTCAACATCCTCTTTGTTCTTCAACAAAAGGGCTCCGTAGGACTCGGCTGCCTCAGCAGCAGCAGCAGCTGCGTCTCTGCAGAAAGCCCAGAGAGAGGCGTCCCTCTGCAGGCCGCAGCCCCGCCAGCCCAGAGGACAGACTGCAGGAGGAGGGGCAGAGACTCCCACCCCCATGGAGAGGCCACCCAACTACAGGCGGAGCTCAGCAGGCCCCGGTTTCCAGCAGGATGGGAAATCATCTTAAACGAAGAATATTGCAAACCCATGAAGTCTGGAGAAAAGGGGGCAACACGGGCATCTTGCAGGCTGTGCTCCCCACCCCACCAGCTCCCCACTTCCTATACCGTCACTCCTCTTCTCTCCCAGGCTACAGGGGAGGGAGGCACAAAACTTACTAAACTTGCCTTTAGAAAGAGTTTTGCTGCTTTGACATATTTGAGATCAGATGGGAAGTTTCTCTTTGGAAAATAAGAAGCCTTTACTGGCCCCCTCAAAACGGACCCATTTACCTCTCTTTCGCCTACTGACACTACCGTGAAGCAGGCTCAGGTCTCCACACTCTTGTCCCCAGCTCTCCCAGAAGGTTAGCCTGTTCCTATGGCTCCATTGGGAACATGGGGCCTCTAGGATGAGCCCCGCAAACCTGGCCCTGCCCACAACCCCGTGAGGTTCCCAACACACAGTGATGGCGCCCCTTGGGCTAGCACCTGCCCAGCCCTCTGTTCTCCTCCAAAGGGGCCCACACAACCAGGTGCACACATAACCCCCTCCCTGGAGCTCCTGGGCAGGTGCAGGAGCACACGGAGCCGTCAGACCCTCGCCGTCAGCTGACAACTTATGCTAGCAGATGGGCGCGGGGCGGGGGGAACGACTTTGAAGGAGGAAGGAAGTCACTGCCAGGTTTGTGACTCACCCACCCACAGAACAGGCTACTTAGATCCTGGGAAGACCCCAGGAGGCGCAGGGTCTGGGAGGGCTGCAGAAGCTCACTCTGCGCCATCTGCTTCGTGCCGTGGGTCAGACACCGGGTCAGGGGTGCAGGGGAGCAGCCTGGTCCGCACGGGGGCTGCGAGCCCAGGAGCAGACAGTGCTTCCCTGGCTTCCGCCCCGCAGCTTCTCCCCATGGTGGGGAGGCCTGAGCAGGATGAAGAGCACAGAAAGGCTGCTGGGCACAAACAGGTCTTTTTCAAGCATTTCTGGTCTAAAGAGAAGAGTCAGGAACGCGTGTGTTTAACGACGTGGGTGCTCCCTTAAAGGGGCACGTGGTTCACGCTACTGCACCACCTAAGAATGCGGCGGTCTCAGCCCATGGCCACACCGCAGGGCCCTTGCTCCTGGCCCCATGCAAGAAGGGGATTCACAGTCTCTTCCCGATGCTGACACAGGAGGAGGTTCCCAGCACGCCTGGGCCTCTCTTATCTCCTGGCAACACCAGGCCTGGCAGATGGGGCTGAAGGCAGAACTCCTGTGGCCACTCAGTGCAGAGGGCAGGTGAGGGCCATGTGTCTGGCTTCCCTGCTCCAAGGCATTCTCCAAAAGCAAAGCAGGGTCTCATGGGGAAGTGGACCCAGGCACTGAGTGGCCAAACGAGCGTCTGCCAGCAGGATGAGGGCTGGTTGCAGGATCCTTGCAGGCCAAGCTGTCCTGTGTCTTGCCCAGCAGCACTGTTCTGGCACCCACTGTCTGCACATACCTGTCACTTGGGTCACACGCGTACTGCCTGTCTCCATCCGATCACCGAGGTGGCTGAGGAAAGCAAACACCTTCCCCACACAGAACCCACACGCTACTGAGGGGGTGAGAACAGGATAAAGAAGGAAACAGGCGAGCGGCCCACTGGTGGTGAACGAGGAGGAGAAAAGGCAGGTGGGGAAGGGGGTAGGGGCTGCGGCTGCTGTGTGCACAGGGGCTCAGGGATGCCCCATCACGCTCTATGGACTCATGTGTAGGAGGCGTGTCCCTGTAGCACAGATACGGCACGTCAATAATTTTAATGTTCAATGTGTTTTTAAAAATGTCAAAGTGTGAAGGAACAAAGGACATAAAAATCCACCAAAAATATCGATCACCAACACAAGATAAGGATGAAGAGAGACCCTTGAACACTACCTTCGGTCAACCTCCAGAAGGCTCCTTCTAACCACAACTCAGGACCTAGCTTATTAAAGTAACTCTTCAGAATACACTTAAATCAAGCCTTTCCCTCCCAAAGAAGAAAAGCACTTTCTTATTACCGCCTTTTCACCGGGGTTATACAAAGTGCTCTCCAGATGTAGCACGACTGGCTGCTCTCCACTACCACTGTGTTGACGACGTCGCCTCTCCGGGGAATATACCCGTGTGGCAGTTTCAGAGAGTCCAAGGAGAAGAAGATGCTGTCCTCGATCACCCCGTTCCTGCCACAGAGGCTGGAGATGCAGACCTGTGGGCACAGCGACGGGACGTCAGGGAAAAGCACGTGCTGCAGGTGCCTGGTGAGCTCTGTGGGCACGCCCCTGTGTCAGCCTGCCCAGCGCCCCAAGGCCCAGACAAGGCTGGGTCTCTGGGGTGGAGCCCTGCTCTCCAGAGAACCCACACCCGCAGGAAGGTGCCCTGGTGCTCGGGCTGAGGGGCCGGAAGAGGCTGTGTTGAGGGCTACAGCACAGCCACGCTGGTGCCCCTCATGCAAACACCCCCCTCGCTCCCAGTCTCCTCTCCCCAAACCACATCAGCCGCTACCAGGAAGCTCACATCCCACCTCCCGGCCCACTTTCTCCACAGTTCCGACACACGCCTTTCTCCTTAGAACACTTAAGTGTGGACTTAATCCTGCCAGCACTCTACGTTAGCCTTTACTTCCTTAAGGAAACAAAACATTTTCAGTAAGAAAACGGGCTCCTCTTTGGCCAAGACTAAACTTTATCTTGGCTTCCCAACACATCCAGGAAAATCCTGGGCCATGAAAATTATCCCCGACAGCAGGTCTGGTAGAACCACGGGAAGAACCACTCGTCGCCACGCTACCTTGTCCACGCGCTTGTACCTCAGCGGCTTCACGGACACGGCCTCGCTGCTCCACGTGCCGGGCCGGATCCAGTACTCAGCCTCCACCCAGTCTCCCTTGCAGGGCTGGAAACCTGAGTGGCCAGGAGCAAACCCGGCAGTGATAGAGCACACAATTACTCTCGAGTCGTGATACACTGAAGTCACTTCTGTTATAGCTCAGCTATGTCTGAACTTTTTAAAAAGCACTTTCTACCAGGGTGAGAAACCAGTTTATCAATCTTATTCTCTTCTAGATTTAGCCACTTAAATGTAACGGAGAACAACGCAGACAACCATTCCACAGCCTTGCCGTCCCCAGCCTGCTGCAGAAGGCAGGGGAACCCAGAAAGACAACTCTCATATCAGGTCTCATCTGTTTAGCATATTCCCCATACTTTGCAATTAAAAAAGCCTCAAAGTACTATTATTAACCACTGCAATAAAATGAGCTGGAGACTCCAGAGTCTAGAAAGTACAGGTGCACATGTGGTGCACAGGTCGACTAACGCACACGCAAGAGGCAGGTGGCAGTGCCCTTCCCCCTTTCCCTGACACAGTGTTGACATCCTGCCCTGCCGGGGACACATGCAGGGAGTCTGGTGACAGAGGGACGTGCACACAGGCGTCCCAGCTCAGGTGTGGGGAAGCACCAATGCCCCAGCCAGCCCCTTGGCAAGCCTCGGCCTGCGGGATATGAGATGCCACCAGCTCCCCAGAGGGCAGGGCTGGTGGGAAACTGCAGTTTCAGCAACGTGAAGTGGCTGAGCTGTCCGGACAGAGCAGAAAGCACATCTGCACAGCTCTGGTATGGGGCAAGGTATAAAGTGACAGCTAGCTACAGCCTTCTTGTTATTTTGCAATAGCAAGTAATAAGCTCGACAAATAAACGTATGTAACTGAATACTGAGTTTGTTTCTCCAGAAAGCTAGTTATGAACAGGTAACTGAGCCCACGTATCTGCTGACATCGACATTCAACCCAGGACTGTCTGAAAACAGGAGATAGATCTGGCAGAGCACTGACCTCAGGGTCAGCTGGTACTTTATGAAGACAGGTACAACTGTAGAGATACAGTGTGTGTAAACCATGCCTTCATTTATCACATAATTATTTACCATAATTTTGATAATTTTTTTATTCCATATTTTCCTGGGTATACATGAAAAGTGAAGTGGAATGGTTAATGTGCTAGTTCTATAAACAGTTACTTTAAAGAAAAAGCCAAGTAAACAAACCGAAATAACTTATTTTTTTCCATCAGAATCATGGAATCAAAATAAAGAGTTCAGAGCACTGTTTTAAAGGAGAAATATCTGACCTTATTGTGACTACTACTGTAAATTCAGTTTAAAAATCCACTCCAGGAGATAAAAGTAGTTGTTTTCACAGTGGCAACATGATTTTGACAGAATAAAACACCATAATTCAAATAAGACACCCACATATTAAGAAACCCGTGAAGCAGGAACGAACTTGGAACCGACTGGCACATACATGGTCCCTGGCCCCAAACATGCTTACACGTGTTCGACCACCTGAACACAAGCTGTAGCAGTTAAAATTTACAAGCATATATATGTAATCAAATTACACAACTCCTATGACAGAGCTAACATTAATAAAACACACACACACACACACATACACGGTGGGGTTGCGCCCCCCATCATCTGCATTGCACAAACACTTGGACCTGAAGAGCCATTTTGTAACCCATCCTAGGGCCCTATCACGGTGCTCCTTTTTTTTTTTTTTTTTTTTTTTTTTAAGTAAGACCTCTAAATTTTGGTTACATGTTTTTCAATTCAGCTGAAAATCTTTAATGAAAGTATTTAATAAATGTAGAGCCAAAACTCTCCAGCTTTTGATATCTGTTGAAAATTGTAGTTACTGAAAATAAAGCTTGTAAACAGGAAGATACAAAAGCCATGGAAGAAATAAACCAATTAGATCCTGGAAGCTTGACGAGTACATACAAATTAGAGCCACAATTCTGTGACTAGACTTGAGAACACAACTTGTGTGAGGCCCGCACTCCCCTGGGTGAGCCGGGACTCTGCACTGGATGAAACCGAGAAGGCCGACACGCTCAGGAGAACCACAGAGACAACGCATTTGATGAATTTAAGTTTATGAAAATGTTTGAACAGTTATGTACTCCGAATAGAGGCAAAAAGAGTACCTGAGAACAGCAGGGCTGAAATAGTTATACATTTCAATAGGAAAAAACCCCAGAATTGTAAATATCTTACATTTTGCAGAATTTGCTGAACTTACTAATGTTTCCTCAATTAAAAATGTTATAGGCCACAGGAAAGAGTAAACCAAAGGTGCCTACAATTTCAAATTCATCAACCACAAAATGCAACTTTGAAGAAGACTCCAGGCAATTATATGAAAAAATAAAATTAAGATCACACTGGAAAACATACTTTTTTCAGAAAAATACCACTCAGATGCTAAGGAATTAAAGTATGTTAACATGTATCAAGAATATAATGTCCAGATAATCACTATGAACATTGCTTTGATATACCCAGCTGTTATGTTTCTTTTTTAAAGAAAGATTTTTGAAAATAATTTCTGAATGATACTACTTTAAAGGTATGCTAACATAAGATCGATATTAGCCAATATATAAATACTTCAAAATGATTTAAAGTTAATCTTAACACCCCTTTCACTTCTCGGATGTGTATTGGTTGGGACACTACATCATGTGGTCACCTGGCCACAGCTCTGGCTGTGAAGCAGTTGCTCCACAAAAGCTGTGGCCTGGGAAGCGGGGACAGAAGCCTCTGCCGGGCACCAAGCAGGGAAGCCCCTCCCAAACTCGCCACCCTGCCGCCCCACCCTCTGCTGGTGCTTTCCCCAAGCACTGAGAGCAAGACAGACAGTCCACATGGGCAGGCTGGGGCGGGGACCTGAGGAGGCTGTGAAGTCCATCTGGTGCGGCAGGGAAGGGTTCCAGTCTGGGGACTAGGGAGAGCAGGTGCTGGGCACAGGCAGGCTTTAGAGTGACAACCTGAGGACCTCAGGTTGGGCATGAAAGCAGGCTGCACTGGCTGCCACAGAGGCATCTAGCACAGGGCAACCCTGCTGGGCCAGGCCTAGCACTGCGTGCTTGGCCTAGGGAAGGTCTCAGGAAGGGACTCGGGGCTTCCTCTTAATCCTCTAAGTGGGTGCACAAACCAGTGTAATTAGAAAATAAAGCAAGCATCTGGTGCGTGACTCAGCAGGGCACCATGGCCACACTGATGACATGAGGCCGTGCATCCACAACCTGGCTGCAGGACTACCTGGCGTTTACCTGGGAACGAAGAGGAATGAGACAGGACCACCACACACTCACAGGTCAGACCCCACCTTTAGGCCAGTGGATCTCACCAGAGGCTGTTCTGTCCCCCAGGGGCCGGCTGGCAATGTCTGCAGACATCCTAGGTTGTCACGACACGGGGGTGGGGGTAGGATGCTGCGCAATGCCCCACAGTGCACAAGGCAGGCCCAGCTGCGAGAATGATTCAGGACCAAAGGGACTGTGCTGTTCAGACACACGTGAGTACACTCTTCTCCAGCGACGCGCGCCCAGAACGAACACGCTGTCCACATTTGTTCAACTCCCACACTACAGGTATTTCTCTACCTCAGCCACCCGCGTGAGCTGGACCTCACCAAGGTAGTTACTCAGAAGGTTGTTGGGAGGGAACAGAGCCAGGGCAGCACGCATCTCCTGGACTCTCCTCCTGCCCCACTTGTGACCCTCAGCTGCGTCCCTCAAGGCTGCACGCAGGGAGGAGCCCCAAGCCACCCCGCCCAGTTCTGCCATACGACCTTTACAGTTTCTGCATAGCACGAGACATCTAGTTGTTTTATTTGTTCACTGTCTGCTCTTGCTCCCATTAGAATGTGAATTCTATGAAGCAGTCTCCACACAATAAGGCACAGCAATATTTGTTGAGTTAATATCAAGAAAAAAACCACAATCTTCTAACTTTCCCGTAAGTAAATGGAAAATTTAGCAGAATTTTCCTTTTCTCACCTCTAGGTCAGAGACTATAGACAAAGTTTCACGGGGACACAGCCACAGCCTCTCAGCTCAGGTATGTCCCCGGCTGCTTCCAGCTACAGATGCCTCCGTCCCAGAGGCGAGGGTCTCTGCAGAGACCTTGCGTGGCCCACAGGCTGCACCTATATTTTAGAGTTCCATTATCATCTTTTTTTCCACATTGTATTTTCTCTTTCAAGAATGTTCTTTTGCCACGTCATTAGTTTTTGTGATCATATCAACAGCAATTTTGACACATTCGTATGGCTCTCTCTCAGCCTTGAGAGAACAACTCAAGTCCCCTCACTTGAGGTTTTGTGTACCAGGAAATCCCCCAGCCTGAGGTCAGGAAACCCCACCCCATCTTCGTTCTCCAAGGCAAACTTCTCTTCTGTGCCTCATCCACATCCGCAGCATCCAGCCATTCCTGGTCTTCTCCATCTGAGGCGTGTCCCTGGGAGGCCCCCAGGAGGGGCTTCCTGTGAGCATGCGTGAGGGGCCTGGATGATCACCAGCATCTTTCCCAAGAACAGAGTTTCTCCGACAGGGCAGAGATTTTAAAATCCCAATAGTCACCTATCAGTTTCATCCTGGGGACCCCATGGTTAGCAATCAAGGTCAAGAAGAATAAAAGCGTTCTTTTACTCTTCTCGTAAAGTAGTGGGCCGAGCCAATCGCTCTCTGGCTCCCAGGCTACAGGCACCTGACTCTGCTCATGGTGGTAGAAGACACTGCTCCTACTCACCTTTTGGCATGCACACTGGCAGGCTGTGCAGGCGGACATCAGCTCGGAAAGCACCGCCCCAGGCAGCCTTCCCAACCCCTGTACAGTGAGGAGAAGCTGAGTCTCCCCTTAGTCTCTGAGTGTCCAGCTCCTTACTCACCGCTGCAGGCAGCAGGTGCACAGTAAACAGCTGTTGAATTAAATGCAATAAATGGCATCGACAACTTATTTCTTTAGGCATAAAAAAAAAACCTTAGAGCAGCCAAAAATAACAGCAATTAAAAATGGTATACCCTCTTGGAAAGGTACAAGGCTAACCCCAAGCCCAAATATTTTAAAACATTTGAAGTACTTTACTTTTATTTTTTTGAGACAGGGTCTTGCTCTGTTACCCAGACTAGAGCGCAATGGCGTCATCATAGCTCACAGCAATCTCAAACTCCTGGCCTCAAGCAATCCTCCTGCCTCAGCTTTCCAAAGTGCTAGGATTACAGGTGTGAGCCACTGCACCTGGCCTGAAGTACTTTAAAAAGATATTTTATGTTTATGTATACCTGTAACGCTGTTGACTTAGATTACTAACTTAATAATTATATGGAAGGAACTACCCAGAGATTAGAGACTGCAATCAACAAATCAGCACAAATGAGAGCAGGAGTTTAAACAGTGACCACCCCCCGTCCAAAGTCCACCCTACATTCAAGAGCCTCTGCATGAAGCTAGCACCTGAAGAAGACATCTAGTCCCAAAACCCTGTCAACAAACAAAGCATGCCCAAATTTAATCCTTTCGAGGACATATGAGCCACCTCAGATTTAACACATGAAAATCCTTTAAGACACAAAAACTTTAGATGTGAAACAGAGAGCCCTCTAGCATACCTTCACAGACACTCTCCAGAGAGAAGTACGTGGTCTGGTTAATGTAGCCGGCACTTGCCATTAGGGAAGTCACACAGCCGATCAGCATCCGGGGGCTGGAGTCTGACAGCCCCCCACCGTGGTTCTTCCTGTCGTCTTCCCATTTATCAAAGACAGCTTCTACCTGGAGGACAGACAAGCAGCTTTTAAAACCATGATAAGAGGACCACGAGAAAAGCAAACTACCGGCCAGTATCCCTGTCTTAGTCCATTAGGGCTGGGAATTCCAAGATCAAGGGGCTGGTGGATCCAGTGTCTGGTGAGTGTCCTTGTCCTGCTTCATACGTGACATCTTCTCTATGCAGCCTCACCCGGTAGACGGGAAGCGGGAGTTCTCCGGGGTGTGTCTTATAAGGGCTTTACCCTCATGATTCAATCACCATCAAAGCCCCCACCTCCTAATAACATCACACTGGGGGTCAGAATTTCAGCATATGAATTTGGGAGGACATCACCATTGAGTCTACAGCAATCCCTTATGAATACAGATACAAAAATCTCCAACAAAATATTAGCAAACTGAGTGTAGCAGCATATTAAAAGGCTTGTACACCATGACTAAGTGGGGTTTATCTCAGAATGCAAAGGTGGTTCGACATACGAAAATCAGTCAATATAACACACCACATTGATAGGATGGGGGAAATTACATGAATATCTCAACTGATACAGAAAAATCATTTGACAAAATTCAATATCCTTTCACGACACACTTACTCAATAACCTAGAAACTGAAGGAAACTCCTTCAACATGTTAAAAGTCGTATAAGAGAAAAGTCCACAGCAAACATCGCACTCAATGGTCAAAGTCTGAAAGCCATACCAACTCTCACCTCTTCTATTCAACACTGTACTGGAAGTTCTTGCCAGAACAATTATGCAAGAAAAAAGAAATTAAAAGTGCCCAAATTGTTAAGTAGTAGTAAAATTATCTCTGCTCACAGATGGTATGATCTTATCTGCAGAAAACTCTAAAAATTCCACACACACCAAAAACGGTTAGAGCTAATAAATGAATCCAGCAAAGTAATCTGATACAAAGTCAACACACAAAAATCAGTTTTATTTCTATAAACTTACAATGAAGAATCCCAAAAGAAAATTAACAAAACAATTCCATTTACAGCAAAATCAAAAAGAATAGAATACTTAGGAATTAGCCAAGGAAATGGAAGATTTATACACTGAAAACTACAAAATATTGATGGATGAAATTAAAGACCTAAATATTTATAAATGGAAAGACATCAAACTTCATGAACTGGAAGACTCAGTATTGTTAAGATGACAATACCACCCAGAGCATCCACAGATTCAATGTAATTCCTATTGAAATTCCATCAGTGTATTTTCATATAAATAGAAAAACTCATCCTAAAATTCATATGGAATGTCAAGGGCTCCTGAATAGCCAAAACAGTCTTGAAAAGGTATAACAAAATGGAGGTCTCATACTTCCTGATTTCAGAATTTCCTACAAAGCTACAGTTATCAAACAAGTGTGGCACTGGCATAAGGACAGTCACATGGACCAAAGGAACAGAACGGAGAGCCCAGAAAGAAACCCTCGCTCATATGGTCCAGCTGATCTGTGACGGGGTGCCAGGACCATTCAGCAGGGACGCACATTCTCTGATATAGTCTTTTCAGAAACAGGGAAAACCAGATGTACGTGGGCAAAAGAATGGAGTTGGACCTTTATCTTACACCACATACAAAAATCAACTCAAAATGGATCAAAGACTTAAATTTTAAAAAACTATAAAACTCTTAGTAGAAAACTGGGGCAATCTTCATGATCTTGGATTAATCAATGCTTTCTGAAGTGTGACATCAAAAGTACAGGCAATAAAAAAAGTACAGGTGATTAAAAAAGACAAATTAGACTTCATCAAAATTTAAAGCTTATGTACATAGAAGGATACTATGAAGAAGACGAATGACAGAATGAAATAAAATATTTAAAAACTGTGTATATGATAAGAGATTACTATCCAAAGTATATAAAGAATTCCTATAACTCAACAAGAAAACAATCCAATTTAAAAATGGGCAAAGGATTTGACCAGACTTTTCTCCAAAGAAGATACACAGATGGCCAATAAGCACGTGAAAAGATGCTCAACATCACTAATCATTAGGGAAATGCAAACCAAAGCCACCATGAGATACCACCCCACACACGCTAGGAAAGGCTGTCAAAAAGAAAAACAAAAATAGCAGTGCTAGCAAGGATACAGAGAAATTGGAACCTTCATACACTGTTGGTGAGAACATAAAATGGTGCAGCCACTGCGCAAAACAGTTTGTTGGTTCCTCAAAAAGTTAAATATGGTTTACCATATGACCCAAAAATTGTACTCCTAGGTTTATACCCAAAGAACTGAAAACAGGGGCTCAGATACTTGCTCATAGCCGCATCATGACAGTCAAAAGGAAGGAACAATCCAAGTGTCTGTTAGCAGATGAATGGACAAACAAAATGTGATATATCCAACAATGGAATATTAGTCCACCATAAAAGGAACATTTGATACATGCTACCTGGATTAACCTTGAAAACATTAAGCTAAGTAACATAAGGCAAACACAAAAGGACAAATACCGTGTGACTCCACTTGTGTGAGGCGTTTAGAATAGGCAGATTCACAGAGACAGAAAGTAGCACAATGAATAACTGTTTAATGGGTATAGAGTTTCTACTGGGATGCTGAAAAAGTTCTGAAAATAGATCACGGTGATGGTTGCATGATGGGAATGTATGTAATGCCACTGAATTGTACACTCAAATATAATTAAAATGGTAAATTTTATGGTATATATATTTTACCACAAAAAAACCCTCAGAGGTACATTCAAATTTACAAATGGGATATTCATAATGTAAAAATGGTTCAAGTTAGGAAACTATTCATATTTTTCATCATTTTAATAGTTCGAAGAAACAAAAATTACAAGATCATCTGGAAGATGCTGAAAAGTACTTGAAAAATCTATTACTGATTTATAAAAGCAAGAACTGTGAGTACAGATGAACACTCCTTCCCATAATGAAGAAAGGTCCTGCCTTCGTGTAAACTGGGAACAAGCCCAGGGACAGCCGACGCACCAACAGGACCGCGACATCTAAAGACCCAGGTGCCCGTTTTCCACATTTTAACATTTCTGAGATCAGGATGAGTCTCACAACCTATGCTTCCATCTTAAATTTTCATTATTAAATTAATGGTGTGTCTTATAATCATTGGGAGTCTTCTGGGAGAACCTGCTGGGGAAGGACCATGTGTGAGCCATGTGACAGCAGCTCAGAGAACCAGGTACGCATCCACAAAGGTTCTGAGTCCCAGATCCCCTTTGTAGGGTTTTAGAACCAGAGCACTTTTTTTTTTATTTCAGCATATTATGGGGGTAGAGATATCTAGGTTACGTATGTTGCCCTTGTCCCCCCTCTCCCCCAAGTCCGAGTTTCAAGCGTGTCCATCCCCCAGGAGGTGTGCATCGCACTCGTTTGTGCATATGCCCGTCCCCTCCTCCCCCCTTCCCCTGCCCAACATCCAATAAATGTTATTCTTATATGTGCACTTAAGTGTTGATCAGTTAATACCAATTTGATGGTGAGTACATGTGGTGTTTGTTTTTCCATTCTTGGGATAGTTCACTTAGTAGGATGCGTTCCAGCTCTATCCAGGAGAATACAAGAGGAGCTATATCACCATTGTTTCTTAAAGCTGAATAGCACTCCATGGTATACATATACCGCATTTTATTAATCCACTCATGTATTGATGGGCACTTGGGTTGTTTCCACGTCTTTGCAATTGTGAACTGTGTTGCTATAAACATTTGGGTGCAGGTGTCTTTTTCATACAGTGTCTTTTGTTCTTTTGGGTAGATGCCCAGTAATGGGATTGCTGGATCAAATGATAATTCTACTTGTATCTCTTTAAGGTATCTCCATATTGCTTTCCATAGAGATTGCACTAGTTTGCAGTCCTACCAGCAGTGTATGAGTGTTCTTTTCAATACACATAAAAAAGTGAGGACTATGGTGTAATTTGAAGTTGCAAAGGCAATCTTTGGAGGAAAAAATATAAAAAAAAAATCATAAAAAGAACAAAGAGGGTAGTGTGAATGAGCCAGTTCTACACCTCCCATGATGTAAGTCAGTAAACACTAATGTTGGTAAGTGAAGAAAAGATGTAAGCTTATTGTTCAAGTGACTCGGGTACCTACCACAATAGCTAAAAACAGAAACCAAGAAGAGCATTAGGTCTGAGGTGTGCAAGTGCAGGAGGGGAGTGAGGAGGGAGGCTCTGCTTTCCATTTCAGAGCCTGTCGGCCAGAGCTACGTGCAGGACTTTGTGCAATGACAGAAATATTCTCTATTTGTGCTGCCCAATTTGCAGTCACTAGCTACATTTAGCACTTGAAATGTGGCAAACGAAACTGAGGAACTACTTTTAAATTGTATTATATTTACTATTTTAATAAATTTAAATAGTTCACACATGGGCTGGTGCTACCATACTGAACAGTGCAATTGTAGAATTTGAATTATTTTATTTTTATACATATGCATTATTTTTAAAACATGTGAAAGATGACATTAAGCATTAAGATGGCATTTACTAACTATAATGGTAATAAAATGCATCTTAAGAATTTCTAAAAAGTAGTTAAGAGCTCAGTAAGTTTGTCAGCTTCCAAAAGACATTTAAAAAATCAATACCTATTCTATACAGGAAGAAAAATATTAATTTGAAAATACAATGTAAAATTATATTGATAATGGAACAAACACATAAAAATTATTGGAAATAAAATTAAGATATCTGTAGAACCTAAATGAAGAAAACTATTGACTGAAAAAGAATACAAAGGAAGGCTTAAATAAATGGACACACATAATTATCTGTGATTGGGGAAGACTCTGTATGATCCAAATATCAATTATCCTAAAAGGAATCCATAAACTCAGTGCCAATCAAAGCAAATATGAAATGAGGTGGAAAAACAACAAAAAGTTTCTACAACTCATCAAGAAGTTTCATCGAGAAATAGGAGTAGGAAGGGAAACCTCCTTACTACCTATGACAGGAACCATGTCACTGAGGCCCACAGCACAGGCATCAGGACTGACCATCACATGCATGTGTGATTGCAGTGTGTGATAAAGGAACCTTCCAGATCAGCAGGGAAAGAGTAAATGACTCAGTGGAATGACTGGTTACCCATTAGCAAAGAATGCCTGGTTCCTTCTCTGTGTACCAAAATAAATTCCAGATTAGATACTCAAATGTTGATAAATGATTTTCAGAGGAAAATCTGAGAGAATACTTGTAATAAAAAGTGCAACAAGTCTAAGGATTCTTACAGAGTCCAGAAGCCACATGGAAAAGACACATTTAACTACATAAAATGAAACTCCATAAAACAAAGTCAAAAGATGACCTTGGGGAAAATATCTACACTTTCATATAATAATTTTCCTTAAAAAGCTCTACTTTCCCTAATAAGTTAACGCACTTTAAGGCCTAAGTGCAAATTAAAGTTATAACATTGCTTTTCACTTATTAGATTGGCAAAGATTTCAAAGATCAATAATATCTACATCATTGTCAACACTGGGTAACAGCTAGTCTCTCATTCTGCTCCTGAGAGTATAAATTAGTACATTACCTGGTGTTAATTTGACGATAACCATTAAATTGTTAAATCTGCATATCCTTTGACCTAGCAATTCTACCTCCATTAATTTATACTATAAAAACCTGCTTTTATATAAAAAAGGAAATTGCTGGCCGGGCGCGGTGGCTCACGCCTGCAATCCTAGCACTCTGGGAGGCCGAGGCAGGCGAATTGTTTGAGCTAGGAGTTTGAGACCAGCCTGAGCAAGAGCGAGACCCCGTCTCTACTAAAAATAGAAAGAAATTAATCAGACAACTAAAACTATATAGAAAAAATTAGCCGGGCATGGTGGCGCATGCCTGTAGTCCCCACTACTTGGGAGGCTAAGGCAGTAGGATCGCTTGAGCCCAGGAGTTTGAGGTTGCTGTGAGCTGACGCCATGGGCCAGGGCAACAGAGTGACACTCTGTCTCAAAAAAAAAAAAAAAAAAAAAATTTCTTAATTCTAAAAAATGTTATTTCTTTAATATCCACAATATAATTGTTCATGAAACATAAGAAAATGCAGATGAGTAGAAATAAAACATAAGCCCAGAATTGTACCAGTGGTGCGTGCCTGTAGTCCCAGCTACTTAGGAAGCTGAGGCAGGAGGATCCCTTGAGCCTAGGAGTTTGAGGCCAGCCTGGGCTACATATTAAGACCCTGTCTCAAACAAACAAACAAAAAGGTTGGCATTGACCTAGACATTTTTCTCTGCATATGTAAAACATAAATTCCTGTTACACATAATTTCAAAAGTTTGGCATTGACCTAAACATTTTTCTATGCATCTATAAAACATAAATGCCTGTATTATATACATCTTATAAATCAGATGCTATACTTGCTATTTTGGAATCACTTTTTTAACATGTCATAAATAACTTTCTATCTAATGTTATGCATTACATTGTCATTCTGAATATTAGCATAGTATTTTACTTTTTAGATATATTCTCATTGGTTAAACCAGTCCCCCTACTATTGGATAGTTTGTTTTCAATACACCTGTATAATACACCTATATAAACGGTGTTGTATGTTGCACTTATCTCTGGGCATTGTATTACCCTGATATAAATTCCTAGAAATAGAATTACTAGATTAAAGGGTATAACATGCTCAAAGTCTTTCGTTACATATTGCATACTATTTGCATTTTGTACTGTTTTACTACTAGCATGATGTCTATTTCTCTACACCTTCATTTTTTTAAAAAAACTTTTTTTTTGGAAATAATTATAGACTAATAGGAAGTTGCAAAGAAATGTACAGAGAGGTCCTGTGCACCCTCCAGCCCACCTCCCCCAATATTGACATCTTGTGTAACTATAGTATAATAACAAAATGAGAAAATGGATACTGGTATAATCTATAGCGCTTATTCAGATTTTGCCAATTTTACGTGAACTCATTTTTGTGTGTGTGTGTGTGTGTAGTTCAATGTACCTTAGCGTGACCCAGGTGGTCTTTCATATGAGTTAACTCCATAGAGAGAGTATTTAACAGACTAATTATTGAATCGTTATTATATATATGGCATACTGAGGGAAATAAAGATTACTACAATGGGCCTTTAAGGAGTTAAGTGGGTAAAGTAGGTCAAGCTAATACGAGGCATGATTAGGTGGCAAAAGTATAATTGTTTTATTTGAACACTTCTTATTGTTAAAGATAATATCCAGAAAAGTGCATATAACATATGTGGACCGTTTTATAAATAGTTAATAAATTAACTATCTGTGTCTACCTAATCAAGCTTTTAGGACATTGAGGAGAGACCATTTACATTTCTTTCAGGGATTGGGAGAAACTTCACAGTTATTTAGAGAAGGGAAAGGTCGGAGGTAGACCAATTACTGGTAATTTTAACCATATTTAAGTGCACAGTTTAGTGGCATTAATTACATTCACAATTTGTACAACCATCACTAGTATCTGTATCCAAAATTTTTACCACCTCAATAGAAACTCTGTACCTATTAAGCAATTATTCCTCATGCCTCTCTCCCCTAGCCCCAGTAACCTGTAATTTACTTTGTCTCTGAATTTTCCTATTCTAGATATTTCATGTAAGTGGAATCATACAGTATTTGTCCTTTGTGCTTACTTCAGAAGTTAGCATAATGTTGGACTAGTACCTTTTGTCTGAACTACTATAAAAAAGTTTTGGATAGTGGTGGTAAAAATAGAGAGGAAGGGATGATTTGGGGGGACATCATAAAGATATTTGTAGAAATCAACTGGACTTGAATAAAAAAAGATAACACTGAGGTTTTTAGTTATTAAACAAGATAGGAAACACAAGGTGCTCAGTACATAGGCCAAGAGATTTAGTTTGTCTAAAGCAGGTAGATGACAGCCCACCAGTTAAGAATGATTTTTACATTGTAAATCAATGTAAATTTTTACATTGTAAATGTAAAAATGAAAAAAAATTCAAAAAGAGTATTTCATAATATGAAAATTATATAAAATATAAAATTCAGTATGCATAAGTTTTATTGAAACACAGCTGTGCTTATTTGTTTACTTATTGTCTACGGCTGCTTTTGTTGAATAGTTACAACAGGGACCGTATGGCCTGCAAAGCCTAAAATATTTACTATCTGGCTCTTTACAGAGAAAGTTTCCTGACCTCTACTTTAGACTGTTAATCAACAGAAACGAATAAGGCACTCTTTCCTGTCCTTGAGCTCATAGTCAAAGAAAACTAGAACAGAGAAAAGGTGTTTAGCAGTTCTTAGTTAACTGATGTTTTATGTCACAACAGTTACTATATATGCAAGTATATACTTGTACCTTTCATGAAATGACTCCTAGTTGAGAACACATGGAAATGTGAATGGACTAAATGTGTTTATCTGAGGTTTTCTCAGGAAATGAGATGAGCTTAAAGCTAATAGAAAGACTTCTAACTTTTAGCTTCATTCCCTTTTAGTAATGCTAGAAACCATACACTTCTTTGCCTTTCAGATGTGGTGGTGCTAGAATTTGTTATATTTTCCATGAGACTTTTGGGCGAACCTTAGAATCTGTTGACCCACTTGGTGGCCTTAACACTATTGACATTTTGACTGCCATTAGAAATGCTACTGTGAGTATGCTTAACTTTTGGGCTTTTTAAAAATGGGAGGTTAAAGCTTCATTTTTTAACCCATGTATCTTTTTAAATTAATTGTAAAGTTTGTTATTTTGCTCTCATACTTGAAATTAAGCACTTTTTATGAAATTATGTTTTAACCTTTGGAAAGAACGGAAATTACATGTACCTACAATAAGAGCTCTAAGTTTTATTTTTTCAGGGTCCTCGTCCTGCTTTGTTTGTGCCTGAGGTTTCATTTGAGTTACTGGTCAAGCGGCAAATTAAACGTCTCGAAGAGCCCAGCCTCCGTTGTGTGGAACTGGTCCATGAGGAAATGCAAAGGATCATTCAGCACTGTAGCAACTACAGTACACAGGTAACTGAGAGAAATGTAACTGCGAACTTCAGATTCACCAGTAAAGGACGTGAGGCGGCTGCATAGGGTGGGAGAAAACGGGTAAGACGGGCTAAAAGTTAAAACCTCCAGTTCCCTCCCTAAAAGTGATTTGAGGTAGTACTCTTAAACGAAACTTGCAAAGCTAATTCAGAATTTCAGTCATCATTAAGTGAAATAAATTGACATTTTTCTTTCTTCCATCATTTATAGGAATTGTTACGGTTTCCTAAACTCCATGATGCCATAGTTGAAGTAGTGACTTGTCTTCTTCGTAAAAGGTTGCCTGTTACAAATGAAATGGTGAGCTACTGTGTCACAAATCATTGTAATCACTATTAGTAGAAGTTTAAATTTTTGGTTGGCTGCTTTTCTATACAGCATTATATGGTTACCTTAGAGTTTAGGCATAGTGTTTCCCAGTGTATTGGGAGGACAAAAGTGAGTTTCAGTCTTATTTTAAGGAAAATTTTCAATAATTCTACTATAAAGTGTATTTTTCTTCATATTTTAATCATTGTTAGCCTGCAACCACAGGTTTTCATGAGATTGGAGTTACTGTTAACAATAACTCCCTTAAGGGTTGTGAATAATTTTGGTATGTTATATAGTATACTGATCTTAATGGAAAATTAGTTCTATCTTCAGCTTCAGTAAACTGAGCCTTTACAGCATGCTTTTACTTTATGAAGTACATCAGGGTAATTTGGCTGCTTCTACGGCTTGCTTATTTGATGACCTAAACTATAATATAGTTGCTTGCTACTATTCTGTGAGTTGCTGTTATCCACAGTAATAAAAATGCTGAAATTGGCAGAAATATGGGATAAGCATTTAAAATTCCCTTATTCCTCTAATTGTTGGCTGGGTTTTTTGTTTTTTTTTTTTTTGGTTTTTGTTTTTCTTTCTGGACACTAAAAGTGCATTTGGGTCCTTGGCTCAGGATGTGAGCCCCAGTGGAGGTTACTAAGAGTACAAAACCATCCTTGGAAATATAGAATGTAAGTGCTCCTGCTTGGTTGTTTCCTTAGCAAGGATAACCCTCAGATTCAGATGTCTAAGACTGAACTTAGCCTGATCTCAAACTCTACCTACTGATATCACCGAATCATTGGAACTTCATTTGAATAGACCCCTCTCACCTAGTTCTGAATCTGTAAGTGGTGTTCTGATACCTGAGATTTGTCAGGGTAGTGCAGAGGACATAGTAAAGGATTTAAATTTATTTTCTCTGTAAGCCTTAGAAATTCTGTAGGGGGCTGGAGAAATTAATTTCAACTTTTCTTTTTGATTATCCCATTAGGATCTTGAACCACATATGCTATTTTAATTAGGTGCTTCATAATTAACACTCATCAGTCACTAATTCAGATCTTTAAAATATATCCTTTACCCAAGTAAAGTTAACATCTTTAACTTATGTCTGATTATGAACTGTTTTCTTATTGTTGATACTCAGCTAAAACTTTGACATGGAATAGTGGATGATCTGAAGTTTTAATAGCAAAGTTGCATAAAGCCCTGGAATGTAGATTTGTATCAGGTAGATACGTTTTTTTCTTAGCAGTAAAATACGTCTAGCTACCTTAAATGTCATTTTTTCCCCCTTAGTAATGCAATTTTAGATGCTGATATGTAAATAATTTAAAGCTAGAGCTAATTATTTTTGGCATAAGATTTATCAGTTGGAATCTAATTATTGAGTAATTATGTAGGCATGAATTTCCTGTACTTTTTCAGTATTGTCTGTTTAGTAAATTTTATGTATAAATTTCTGGAACTAAAATTAGGTTGACATAGTTTTGAAGATAGCCTAACTCTATTTTTTTCTAGGTCCATAACTTAGTGGCAATTGAATTGGCTTATATCAACACAAAACATCCAGACTTTGCTGATGCTTGTGGGCTAATGAACAATAATATAGAGGTAAATACAGGTGAAACTGTCCTTTTTCACAGGTAGAAAATCTATTGTAATTCAGTCATATCAAACTTATTAAGCATAGGATAACTATAAAATAGACATGTACAATATTAGTGCCTGTTTTATGCCAGGAAATATGCCAAGGAGGCCGGGCGCGGTCGCTCACGCCTGTAATCCTAGCACTCTGGGAGGCCGAGGCGGGTGGATTGTTTGAGCTCAGGAGTTCGAGATCAGCCTGAGCAAGAGCGAGACCCTGTCTCTACTAAAAATAGAAATTAGCTGGACAACTAAAAAATATATAGAAAAAATTAGCCGGGCATGGTGGCGCATGCCTGTAGTCCCACCTACTTGGGAGTCTGAGGCAGTAGGATCGCTTGAGCCCAGGAGTTTGAGGTTGCTGTGAGCTAGGCTGACGCCATGGCACTCACTCTAGCCCAGGCAAGAAAGCGAGATTCTGTCTCAAAAAAAAAAAAGAAAAATATGCTAAGGGCATTATGGTTTTTCTTAAATTCTCACAACCACCTGGAAGCATTATTCTTACTTTTAGCTTATAAAACTGAAATTCTGAGAGAATCTGGAAATTTACTGATGAGTGTTGAAGGACTGCCTGGTTCTATTTCAGTAACTTATAGTTTATTCAGATTGAAGTGTGTAAAACAAAGTGAATGT
>CAUYSK010074371.1:0-14645 GCA_963575035.1 Avahi laniger | reverse complement strand
CAAGGCAGGCGGATGCCTTGAGCCCAGGAGTGTGAGGTTGCAGTGAGCTATGATTGTGCCACTGCTCTCTAGACTGAAGCAAGAGAGTGAGACCCTATCTCAAAACTAAATAAATAAAAAAAATAATTGTTCTAACGAATGTATATTTAAGGCTTACTATTAATACATCCCAAAGCTAAGTGCTTTATATCCAAAAAAAAAAAAAGTATTTCAACCCCATAATAACCATGTAAGTAGAATTATTCCATTCATTTTATAGATACACAGAAGGTAAGTAATGGTCCCAGGGACACACAGCAGCCTACCTGGGATTTGAACTGAGGAAATACAATTGCAAAGCCCACAGGGAGGCATTATCCAGTCTCCTCTCATACCATATGCCTTTTGGGGCAAGAGGAAGCCGAATCTGAACTGCCAGGATCTGTGGAATAGAGGCTGAGCATCATATCTGGAAAAATAGTGATCTGTTGGTAAGGGCAAGAGAACATCTAAGAAAGCAAATTTATAGAGGTTAATGTGGGATGTATGCTAGAAACTTCTTTGTCTATACTATGACATTACCACCTCCAAAACTACTGGGTATAATTGGATGTATGGGGAAAGCAAAGAAAGTGCCGAGTGTGTTTCAATGTTTAGTTGTCACTGTCCCTCATAAACTGCCCTACAGATAACACACCAATATTAAAAGGTTACATTTTATTCAGTGAGGGACATATTCTTTTCTTTCCTTCTTTTTTTTTTATTTATTTATTTCTCTGGACCTCAGATATGGGGAGTTGTGCTAACCATGTATCTCAGCTTATGACACAGATTGATCTGGGCAAGGCTATTGTTTTTATTTTAACTTTTATTCTCCTTTGTCCCAAGTCTCTGTTACCATTTCTCTACCAACCAACGACCATGTTAATATATTTGTCATATTTATGTATGTGTATATATCCATTTATTTGCATGTGGTCTTGTAAAATATGCATTTTGCATGTGTGCATTTTAAACTTTTTTTCTCTCAGTGACATGTTTTTAAGAGCTACCTACCTCATTGCTTGTACATCTCAGTCATTGCTTCTGAGCATACCACGATGTCCATCCAGAATACATTTTAACTGCAAGCCTCTTTTCTTCTTGAACCTTTGGATCAAAGTCGCAATAATGTGCTCACCCAAAATAAGTCAACATAATAAAAAGGTATATTTTTTAAATGTAAAATTAAATAAACAAAGCTCTGAAGTGGCCTTTAGCTTTTTTATATGACATGATAAAATAAGTAGAAAAAGTTAAGATTTATTATTATGTTTTGGTAAATTAAAATAATCATCAAGTGATTTTACTTATATGACCCTAGAATTATAAGTCATTATTTTTCTATATGCAAGGTTTTGGGAACATAAGGTCATTATATGCATGATTTTGTGGATGTTCATGGCATTTCTAAAGACTTGTTGGAGAATTACACACCCCAATTGTAACCAAATTAAAATCCCAAATATGCTCATGATTTTGGAAAAACATATGATAAAAAAATGCTGTAAATTTAGCAAAATTTGACATCAGGCCTTGGTGGGGAAACAAACTGCAGGATTGAACCCACTCTGTAAAATCTGGGTTTTAGAGCAGGAGATTGGGAGACAAGGCCGAGACTGGATGCAGAGGCATAAAGATTGAATATCAGTGTTAAAGTAAACAACCCTCAGGCAGAAGCTAACTAGAGGGGCTGATAACCACAGGCGAGAATTGGTTTCAACTGGCTTTTCTGCTATCTTTGTCACCTTACATGAAATTTGGATAACCACAATATCATGTACCTTGTGGTTTTAAAATTTCTCAGCCCTTGAAATTACCATGACAGTTCTGAGACAAGCATATAAAGTATGAAAATGATAGGGAACCCAATTCTAGGAATTACTACCCGAATTCTTAGCAGAAGCCAACCCGTTAGCTTTGAATATTCCTCCCTTAATTAGTAAGACTTCGAAAGGCCAAAACTTACTTCTGGGACAGCTGTTCTTTTTGAGTCTGCCCAAGTGGTCTCTTTCTCTCTCTCTTTCTCTTTCTGTCTCTCTCCCTCTCTTTCACTTTCAATTAAAAAAATAAATGTCACTTGCTTGACTTACATGCTGCGTCCTAAAATTCTTTTCCTGACCATCACCAAGAACCGCAGGGAAATCTGCACTCAGAGGCCACTAACGTCAGTACAGGAACAGAAGACCAATTGATCTAATCTAAATTTTTAAGCAAAAGAGAGACCAATTCCATTTGGGTAGAGAAAGTTAGCAGCCAATATTGCCTTATAATGATTTTTAAAAATAATTCCCAAATAATATTTGGTGAGGAAAACATTTTATATTATTCATTTTTTGTGTTCTATTACAAAAAGAAACTGTTTAGTGACATTAAGAAATTGATTACTGATACATGAAAAATTAGTAGTAGTGCCTGGGTTTGAGTTTATTGAGCCCACCAGAGTATGGGGCCTAAGAGGATATAAGATATTGATCTTTGTCACCTGGCTCCCACCATCAGGCTGGGCACATCATGCACACCCAGTAAGCTTTGACGATCCAATGGATAATTTAGCCTAGTTAGTATTATTGTCCATGAGATTTTTAGGATTTTAGGGGAAGAGTAAAAAATGTACAGGGCTTGGGGAAGAGGAGGTATATAATCTTTGAGGATGTAATATTTAGTGGTGGGACCAACATACAACCAAAATGAATCATAGAAGGTAAAAAATGAATTTACATCCACATGGGCAAAGCACTATATATGATGCCTTAAGTTGTTAACTGTTTAATATTATATCTAGTGCTAATACAGAGGCATTTGATCTATTAAGTACATGCTATCCAGAGTAGTAAATTATAAGCAAATTTATAAAATGCTATTTTTAATGTAAACAACATTCTAGATCCCACAATTTTATTTTTATCACTGTTGTTTTCTAGCCAGTGTAATAAGGAAGCACTAGCTCACCCACATACTTCCTGGTCTCTATTGTTTCTTTATTTGTTAATTTTATTTTCTGGTGAGAAATCGTTTGAAAGAATTTTGAAACCAGTAGTTACATATAAGCACGGAATCGCATGAGGATCAAAAGATTACATGAATTTACATGATTAGTGCCTTACCTTGATCAACTGTCTTTTCAGATATTGACACCTGCTTAGTAATTAATTTTCTCATTCCACTAATGTGCACTGTGTATCTAGCACTCTAAATGCAAGCATTGTAATCAGGACCAGAGGAAAACACAGAGAGACTGCTTTCTCTTACAGTTAAAATCTAGGAGAAAAAGGCAATATATAAATATAACATAAGATGAAAAACATGAAATAAAAGACAAAAATAATTTAGGAAAGGGAGATCACATATGGCTAAACTGGTAAAAACGGATTTCTTGGGAGAGGGCATCTTTAAATCTATATTGAGACTTTTCTATCAAGTAGCATGTACATAATAGGATATATTAAATCACAGTCATCTCCCTAGGCAGATCTGATGGGAAACAGGGTAGTAAATGTTAGAAGGTCTAGGTGCTCACCTTGGCACCACTGCATGGGGTATGTTACTTTGGGCACGGCTTTACTTTAGCCAAGCCTCATTTTCCTAAACAAAAAATGGAAAAGAAAGTTCTACTGTGATTGGTTGTTATCAGGAATAGCATCAATAAAAGAAACTTTATCATAAGTTTTTCTCCCTATTTCTCTGAGTTATTTTCTTGATAAATTGATAACAATATATATAAAAGCAGTTTGCATATTCGTTGGGGGAAAGCTCTGTATGTAAGGTGTTGTTAATAATAAAAGAGTAACCTGGAGGCAAAATCCTAAAAGGAATATGTTCAACTATCCTATACTCTAGTGAATGTGACATATAGTTTCAAAAGGAAAAAAAACATTTCCTGGACTGTGAAGTGAAATTTTGTGAATTAAAATCCCAGCTTCATCACCAAGTGATCTGAGGCCAGTGACAATCTCTCTAAGTGTTGGACTCCCTTCCTGTAAAGCAGACTTAATAATAGCTTTTATCTCATAATCTTGTGAAAATTAAGAGATAATACTTTAAAAGCACTCAGCATACTATCTGTCATTACAGCAATTGCTCAAGATGTATCAGCTATTTTCTTGTGTCTTTTGTTGATCTATTGAAGATATACATCCAGTTAAATAAGTGATGAGTAGAGTAAGAGGCATCCTCTTATGATCATCTTCAATGACTAAATACTATTTTGAGAAGGATGCTATACGAACTTGGGCAAAAAGATGAGATGTCTCACCTTTAGTTTACAGTGCAAAGGGAAGTATAGGAGAGAGGAAAAGTTGTTTAAGAAAGCAGACTGGCTGCCCACAAATACAAATTTAGTATGAGTACCACACACTAGGGTCTGGTCCTCATGTATACAGACTAGGGAATTTGAGATTTCTGAATAACAAGTTAACTCATGCTAATTAATCCATCTTAATCGAGGTTTCTCATCTGGGATTCCACACTGAGATACATTACATTGAAAATGTTTTGAGTGACCATTTTATTAAGTATTCTGAGAGCATTTTTTTAAAGGCATAGGTGAAAAGTTAATTCATAACATTCAATGGATGTTTTAGGGCATCAAGGCCTAATTCTTTCATGATATTCCAATTGAGAAAGACCTAGAGACCAATATATATATATGTATTTATCAATATACTTGCGTTTATATTTTTATATCCATATCTACATATACATCTATAGATCTCTATCTATATCCCTATTTAATTATTTCTTCCTTTCTTGTATCTATCTATATACATACATACACACACAGGTATATGTATACAGGTAGATACATATATACATATGTATGTGTGTGTATATATATGTATAGATAGATGTGTGTGTATATGTATGTGTATATATGGAGAGAGAGAGAGAGAGATGTTATCTATAATGAGAACTATGACTATTAAGTTTACCTGAGACTGAGCAGTATTTTCAATCCTGTAGGCAGACCTATACATGAAGGCCAATTATAACCGAAAAGACTGTTATTGGAATATAAAGTAGTAGTATTATTGAATCATAAGGACATGATTTATTTCTCTCTCAATAAAGACAGACTTGCTGCAAAGACTGCACAATTAATCGTGGTCCAGAACACATTCTCTCTCCCTTGAGTGTTAGGCATAGTGCCATTATATGCCTTCCTGATTCTCTTTTCAATGATTTTCTGAAAACCTTTCTTCTGATTAAAGTCTTCTCTCTCTTTAGATACCTCTCATGCATATTATGATGCTGAAAATGTGTTTAACTTAACTTTCTAAGTCATATGGTGTGCATGTTTTAAGGAAGGGGATTCTCTTCCCAGAAGCTTAAAATATTTTAAAATCTCTAATTGCACATAACATTTTAGGTGTGATCTTTGCTGATATATTTCAAGCATTTCATACATTGCCTTACTTTGTTCTTTCCCTTCACAAGAGAACACAGAATTTACAGGCTTGGATCTGTTGATCATTCATTCGAGTCAAATTCTTCTCCACTTTCAGCTCTCCTAACGAGTTCTAACTTTACCTTAGGTGTATCCAGGTTATGAGACCTGTATTTTATCATTAGAACCAGCACTTTCATTGTCTGCATTTTTTAAAACTCATTTAATAAAAACAAAAAAAAATGCAATATAGCACTGATTTTAAGTGTTTCATGAGCAGACTGGTTCTTTATTCAAATGGCATGTAAAGGGGGAACTAGTGTGTTTGAAATGTAGTGAGAGCCAGGAGACCAACTTGCATGCAGCCTCCTCTCCTCCAGTCAAAGAGCAAAGAAATCCCTAAGGCATATTTGTGGTGGCACACTGTGAGATTTAAAAAACATTGCAAAGGGAGATGATAGATACAGACATTTAGATAGATAGAAAGATGAAATAGATAGATGCCTGGTCTGTAATGCAATGTATTAATTTCTTTTTGCCGCTGGAACAAATTATCACCAATTTAGTGGCTTAAGCAACACAAATGTATTATCTTACAGTTCTGTAGGCTGGATGTCCAACACAGATCTCACTGGGCTGAAATCAAGGTGGCAGGAGAGCTCCATTCTTTTCTGGAGGCTCTAGGGTTTGATTCCCTTTCCTTGGTCATTTGGGTTCTTGGCACAATTCAGTTTCTGTGGCTGGAGGCATGAGATGTCCATATTCTTGCCGGTTGTTAGCCAAGAGTGACTCCCAGCTCTTAGGATTCCTCAGCTGATGGCCCCCTTCCTCTATGTCCAGCACCATCAAGGCAATCCACTCCCTCCAGCACTTTGAATCTCTCATCCTTCTTTCCTCTTTGACTTTCTAACCCAACCAGGATAGGTTCTCCACTTTTGTCACCGGGCTCTGTGAGCAAATTTTAATGATCCTATATATATTTTTATAATCTCCTCCCTTAATAATTACTTGAATTTTTTTAATTTTATCCCAGACATGGCAGATTTTTACAAGACAAAGGAGTTAGATTCCAAAGTCCCCTTAGCAAGATTCCTGATGTCCAGAATCACTATCCCCCATGACTTGCCCTAATGCACATGGCCCCTCCTTAAAAAGTCATGATCTCCCTTAGTAGGGAGATAGATTTGCGATTATTTCTCCCCTTCTCCCGACAGATGTCTTTTGTATTAAAATTCCTCTCTTCCTTGGCAATCCTCATTGTCTCGATAAGTGGAATTTTGTGCAACAAGCAACTGGATCTAGGCCAAAACCTGTTTGTAGTTTAGATAACACTTTTAAGGACTCATATGAGATTAGGCCAATCAGATAATTCAGGACAATTTGCCCATCTCAAGTTCTATATTCATGATCACATATTAAAGTCAAGTTTGCCTTGTAAAGTAACATATTCCCAGGTTCCAGACATTAGAACATAAACATCTTTGGAATGGGGTAGATTCTGTTATTCTACTTGTCACAGGTAGTTTTTGTGCAGTTATTTGTGTTTGCTTCTAATGTGGAGGTCCTGACCAACAGGCCACTGTTTAAATAGCTTCTTTAATCAGTTTACATCCTAGATATTATTTTGACCTTGGAGGAGGCTTTGCCTACCACAGTTTGATTAATTATACATTGCTTTTCAGGTAATTCTTAGAGGAGAATCTCATGTCTCTGTTCTTAATTGAATTTAAGTGAGAGAAACTTAACCATTGCTTCATGTACAATCAGCATAATAGAGAGAGTTGTATTTTAGATCATGGATTATCAGATTGATCCATAACAGACTATTAACAGTTCTCCCAACAACTGAGCCATTATGACACAAACATGCACACAAACACACACACACTCATAAAACCTCCTGGAGAGTTACTGAAGTGATAGAATTGACCCAAAGCCAGGCTAACCAAAGTTTTAAATACAATGGGACCAAATTTTGAAATGCTCATCTGAATCTAATTGGAAATTCAGACCTCTATACAGTCATTTATTCTTAAGTTCTAAGTCATTGCATTTCATCTGTTATTTATGATCTCATTTAGATTTCAGAAAAAAATCCAATACTTTCATGGCACATCTTAATTTATATTTTACCTTTAAGATGTGGTTAGTCTTTGAGCCAAGAGCATAACATTTATTCATGTGCACAGGAGTTATGAACCACCACCAAAGGTGAATGCATCCATATAATAAAGATAGAGTTATTGGGTCAACCTTGGTATCTGAATGGTGATTTGAATAGTGATGAAGATGACAATACTCCTTCTGATAATTCCAGAGCAGAATCTTCCCATGGCATCATGGCTTTCGACCAGCCACTTCCCAGGGAAGGGTGAGTAGCAGAGGAAGGTAGGGATACTGATAGCTCTCCTGGGGTTGCTTTCATTAGCTCTAGTCACTGGAGGCTGATGTGATTGTTGCCCAAGGCAGAACTTCTATAACACCCAGAAGTAAAACACTGAACAAGCCTAATGTGCTAATAAGAGAGAGAAAAACTAAAAGTTTCTTTTCTCACTCACTTGAGATACTAAAGGTCAATAGGGCAACTGTCAGCAAAAAGTCCAGAGGCACAAATCTAGCAACACAGAGAGAATGCAAAAGGTACATTTCACAAATGGTAGATAACATGATATGTTTTCTTTGCATTCTCTAGGGGTCAGGTTATTTCTCAAATGCCAATTCCCATCACAGTTGGTGCCTTTGGCACTTCTGAAATACTCAGTGTTTTGCGTTCAGCTGGGGAATTTGTGTGTTCAGGAACCAGGGACTGAAAGAATGTAAGAGACCAAGTCAGCTGCTGCAATCGCCATGCCCTACTCTCAGGGGTTTACTGCAAGGACAGTACAGCTTCAGGTCTCCTTTTAGGGAAGTTGCCTTCTTATTGCCAAGAATAATAGATTTTCAATTGTCCTCTAAAATCCTGACAAGCAATATAGAAAGAAAAGAGTAGTGCATTTCTGAAAATGGAAAAGATGCATAAATAATAACATTATGTGATGTAGAAAGTCACAGAACTTATTGAATACAAAGCAATAATGCTACATGTGTTTGGAAATATCACACTTCAAGGTATTCTGTGCCAGGATTTTAATGAGGCTCACAAATTTAATGCATCATTGTATTCAAACAGTTCAATCCATTTCTGAATAACAAGAATGGCAAAACAACCTCCCGGTCCCAAAGGGTCAAACTCAGGGGCATATTACAAAACCTCTTTCAGATTCACCTCATGACAAATGTGTTTAAAGAATGACTAATCAAAGATGAAAAATAACAAGATCACTGATAAACTTCTCATTGCTGGGAGAAAAATGGGGGTGTGGATGATATTCTTTGAAACTAAAAATCTTTTTAAGCCATTATAGAGTCTGCTATCAGTACAAATTGAAAGTAAAGGAATAATTACCAAAATTCAATCAGCTATTAATTTTCATTCACAGGGCAAAAATATTTCTCACATTCCGATGTGAGAAAGCACAAGGATTTGTTTTTTAAGGATCTGGTTAGTGTTAGAGGAACTATAAGCAGTAGACACCATTAGCACTTAGATTATTCGATTTTTTTTCTTTAGAAAAGGGACTGAGCACTCGCTACAATACCATTGAGACAGGGAGGTGAGCACACAAATACCAACCAATTTCATGAACAGCTGGAAGGTCTGAAACTTCTCCGTCCTTTGTATTATTTTCTAACAGACATAATTGCTTAGTTTAGTGCACAGCTGCAGGGAAGAAATGAGACTCTTTTTAGTTGTACAAACTTAAACTGACTTTGTGAAAGCCCAAACTATCCCATACTGAAATAGTTTTGAAGGACCTTCATATGTAAGGATAATCTATTTGGTTTGCAAAAGTCACATGAAGTCTGCATATAAACTCTGCATGTTTTCATTGCTTCCACAGATTTTTCTCCTCCCCACTGTAGGTTAAGAGGGCATAAGTATGTGCTGGCAGCAAATTCTTGCAGCAAACATGTGTTGGCATTCCTTCACGAATAAATATTCCCTTGGAGAACCAAACAGGGTGGAAAGGACAAGCAGAACGCATTACACTTATTTAGCTTCATTGCATCATTTTATTTAGAGCCCCAACCTGATCCCCTTAGCATGGCTATAATTTCTTTTGCTCTTACACAATGTACATTGGGCTAATGAGGTCAAGTCCGTCTCTATATGGTACACTAAACCCATGCCATCTCTTATAAAACATAATCCTCTGGTAACAAGAGAGACAAAGAGAACAAATTTATATGGATCAGACTGAAATCTGGGAACATTCTGGATTTCCCCTTTTCCTAATGTCCCATATTTAATTTGGTAATGAAAATGGCTCTCTCCATCATATCCCCTGCAGCCCCAGCTTTAATTCAGGTGAAGGCTATCATCATTTCTCACCTGGTTTGTGGCAGTCATCAAACTGATCCCTTTGCCTCCCATCTGTCTGTGCATTCATTCCATTCTATATAGATACCACAGTGATGTGTCTAAAGCACAGATTGAACATTTCTTTTCTCTTGTTTAAATTCTTTGGTTGTTTGGCTAATTTCTTGCATGTGCACATAGACAGCACCCGCATTAGTGGCGTTGATGCCCCTGGGAAAATAACAACTGAGCATTCGAACAGGAGTCAAGCAATATATCCTGAGCTGCTGGGACTTAGACCTTTAGTGAGAAAAACCTTGAAAGTGGTCTACGGCAGGAGTCCAGACCTTGGCAGACATGCCTGATGGATTGGAAAACCTTATAGAAACCTGATTTCAGGAAGTAATGACTGTAGCGATGAGAAAAAAAATCTCCAAAAGAAGAACAAATGAATTAAAGTGGACTATACTCAATTGCTTTGTTTGCTCACAACTAAATGCTGTTTTTTAAGGTGCATTGTGAAGCCACACTGAGTCCACTCAACCCAGCCGTGTGCCCCACCCTTACAGCATCTATGTCATTTGCAAAGATGATTGTCGTAAAATAAAATCCTGACATTATATCAGTATGAAGCTTAGAAACTCTAAAGCAAGGTATCTTCCCTTCTTAAACAGGCACTTGAAGAAAGAGGTTCTTTCTTACCAGCTAGAGAGAAGCAAGACACCGAGGTGAGTAGAATATATGGTAAGGAAACCTGCCTGTGGAAGTGGGGAGAATACAGGCATCTCTGATATTTTGAAGGCAGGTATGAATCTCAAAGAATCCAGAGATCCAACCAGAGACAGATGCAGAGAATCACTGGCAGACACAATAAATGCTCTGGGATCCAGAGATGAAGAAAGGTGGGACCACAAGTCACAGATGGTCACTCTAGAAACATGTTTAAGTAACCTCTGGCCATTTTTGAGAATTTCTAAAGAGACATAAGGAAAAGGATGAAGTTCTAGTGGAGGGTATTGACACAGCAATCTGACTTTCCATCAGTTAGCATCTTAGCAGTTAGGATGATTTGGCTGAGAATGGTAAAAGACACAACTCAATACGGCTTAAACAGGGAAGGTATCTGCTATCTCATAACGGGAGTGCAGGAGTAGGTTGGTTGCTGTGTTGTCAACTTTGTGGATCAGGAACTTCATCAAGGACATAGACTCTGTGCAGCTTTCTACTCATTCCAACTTCAGAATGTCACTTTGATCCTTTGGCTCACTCCTCATATGGGGAAAGTGGTCACAGACATCACCTCATCATCTTAAAGTAGATAAAGTATTTCTTCTTTAAGATCAGAGATCTTTTTTTATGCGCCCAGGACATTCTTCCCATCCCATTGGATAGACTAGGTTTTATGCTCACCCTAAACAAGTTACCAGTAAGGGAATGAAAATACCAGGATGAACTTAAACAAATTTTTACTCATCCTGAATGAAACTGTGGTCTTGTTAGCCAAGGCAATGGATCAAAAGTCATGGTTCGATAGGCATGTATAGTGTCTGCATAGCTAGGACTCACAAATCTCTGTGGTCTAGGTCAGTGCTCCGCAAACTTTAGATTCTGATTCAGTAGATCTCAGCTGGGGTCCACGAGTCTGCATTTCTAACAATCTCCTAAGTGACGGTGCTACTGCTGATCCATGGACCACACTGTAAATAGCAAGTGTTCAGGTGACATTAATAAACTTTTCGTTTCAGTGGCTTCAATGACCTTCACGATACAATTCATGCTTCTCAGCATGAATGTCATATTCTGTCCTTCATGACGCCCAATCTTGTAACTTAGTTCTCATTGTTCATCATAACATTAACACATTGTGCTCTAATATGACCATGTTATGTAAAAAGAGCTGTAAGTTTAATCTGCTATGGTTTCTTGTTCTCACATGTACTATTTCTTCTGCCTATGATACAATTTCTCATCCCTTTCTCCCTATTTCCTTTCTTCAACTAGCTAAATCAGTTAGTTTTGGGAAGCCAAATCTAATCCCAACTCTTCATACCCTACGATGTGTCAGTTACCTCTTTTAAATCCAATAATGCTATAATTATAAATCATATTTCAATATAATTATTTCTTTACTTTTCTATATCATTCATTAAACAGTGGATTCTTCAATGGCAAGGGTATTCTAAATATCTAAGCATTAATACAGTGTCTGATAAAGATTAAATGCTAAATAAAAGCATATTTTATAAACTAATGTCCCCAATAACCTGAATCTTTTATATATGTCTATCCATCCACAGAGAATGTGGCCACCACCCAATTAACATCAGAACTAGAGTCCAATCACTCCATTTTATACAAGCACTTGAGATTATTTGCTTTGTACTTGCCTTTCACTGTATCTTCCTTTTCTTTCTTAATTTTATTCACAATACTACCAAAAATATACTAAATATCCCATAAATATTATTAGTTATATAAGTAAATAAATCTCGACCCCAGGAGAGCTTAAAATCTGTTAAGAGAGCTAAGATATGTGCATTATACATATGCAAAGTTAAGAGTAAGATGTTCCATAAAGAAAAATATGTAAAGTGACATGAGAGTTCAGAAGAAGAAAATATTTCAGGTTATTAATGAAATTGCAGCAGACACTCTTATTTACTCTTTTGGTGATGGCAGGATGTGGTTTCTTGCAGGCTATTAGACTGAAAATGTCATTTCCTTGGTGACCATTACTTGGATGCCTTCCAAGGATGTCAGTTCCTTCTTACGTGACCCTCTGTCTATAGCATCTCAAAACATGGCAGTTTACTTCCATTAGAGTGAGAAGTGGAGAAATGAAGACAAGGCCAAATAGATGGAAGCCACAAACTTTTGGTAAATCTAATCTTGGAATTGACATTCCAAAATTTTAACCACATTCTATTTGTTAGAAGAGAGATACTTGGCACAGCCCACATTCAAAGGGAAAGAATTTTACAAGGGCATAATAAGTATAGGAGGCAGAGATCAGTAGGGGCCACCTGGGGGCTGCTCACCACATATATACCTCATGAAATTTTCATTACAAATGAAACAAAACAATAGTAAACAAAAATAGAGTTAGTACAGACCCTCCTTCTAGCACTCCAAATGAAGGTTTTTCAGAAGACAATCTGGAAGGAAAGACAAAGATTTAAAAGGAATGATCTTTTGGCAAGATGGCAGATGAGAAACACTTCCAGTCAGAGTGTCTCTGCAAGAAGGAAAGATTTTAGATGAAAGTGAAAAAAACAAATGGACAGACAAACATAGATCAGATGAGGGTTAGAGGAAGGGTGCCTGAACCTATAGAAGACTCCACAGGAAGAGGTGGTGGAGCAGAACTGGAAGGAGAAAGGCATCGGCAGGGTCTAAACCCCAAGAGGCTTGGAGACCAGCAACAAGGGTAGGTGGAGTGGTTAAATTTCCCCTCCCCTGCATCTTGGACTGCTGGTGGGCTCCCGAGCTGCTGGAGAGACCTGCCAACACCAGCCCAGAGACAGCTGCCATCAATGAGCAATGAGCCTCTTGCGGATAGGGCACTGGGCTCCCAGCTCTATCAGGGCACATCCCCCCCCGACAGACCCAAGCCCATCTTCTTGCACCGTATTGCTTCATTCTCCCCTTCTACTCCCCTGCCCCTGGCTGCCAAAGAGACAATTTAGCTATCACCTGGAGGCATCCACAGGGAACGGGACCTTTCTTCTTGGGGCCCTGCAGCAGACTGAGGGGTACTCAAACTGTGATCTCCCTACCTGCTGGCCCACCCTGGTGCCACTTGCCTCGTCCCTCCAGCAGAGTGGGGCAAACCCTGAGACAGAGAGACATTGATCCAGCTTGGGCACTGCATAGGTGACTTGAGATCAGGATTAAAACAGATATAAAACCATGCTTAAGGCCGGGCGCGGTGGCTCACGCCTGTAATCCTAGCACCCTGAGAGGCCGAGGCAGATGGATTGTTTGAGCTCAGGAGTTCAAGACCAGCCTGAGCAAGAGCAAGACCCCATCTCTACTAAAAAAAAATAGAAATAAATTAACTGAACAACTAAAAATATACAGAGAAAATTAGCCGGGCGTGGTAGCGCGTGCCTGTAGTCCCAGCTACTCGGGAGGCTGAGGCAGTAGGATCACTTGAGCCCAGGAGTTTGAGGTTGCTGTGAGCTAGGCTGACACCACGGCATTCACTCTAGCCAGGGCAACAGAGTGAGACTCTGTCTAGGAAAAAAAAAAAAAAAAACAAAACCATGCTTATATAGCCACCTAATCTTTGACAAAGCAGAAAAAACATACTCTGGGGAAAAGAATCCTTATTCAATAAATGCTGCTGAGAAAATTGGATAGCCTCATGTAGAGGACTGAAACAGGATTCGCACCTCTCACCTCTCACAAAAACCAATTCACGGTGGGTAATAGACTTAAACCTAAGGCATGAAACTATAAGAATTCTAGAAGAAAATGTTGGAAAAACTCTTATAGACATTAGCCTAGACAAAGAATTTCCAAAGAAGACCCCAAAGGCAATCATGGCAACAACCAAAATAAATAAAAGGGACCTGATCAAATTAAAAAGCTTCTGCACAGCCAAGGAAATTATCACGAGAGCAAATAGACAACCTACAGAATGGAAGAAAATATTTGCATGCTACACATCCAATAAAGGGCTGATAACTAGAATCTATATAGAACTCAAGAAAATCTGCAAGAAAAAAAATCGAATAACCCCATGAAAAAGTCGGCAATGGACATGAACGGAAACTTTTGAAAAGATGACACACTAATGGCCAAGAAACATGAAAAAATGCTCAACATCTGTAATCATCA
>CAUYSK010074370.1:0-52962 GCA_963575035.1 Avahi laniger | reverse complement strand
CAGCACAATTCACAATTGCAAAGATGTGGAAACAACCCAAGTGTCCATCAATACATGAGTGGATTAATAAAATGTGGTATATGTACACCATGGAGTACTATTCAGCTTTAAGAAACAATGGTGATATAGCACCTCTTGTATTCTCCTGGATGGAGCTGGAACACATTCTACTAAGTGAGGTATCCCAAGAATGGAAAATAAGCACCACATGTACTCACCATCAAATTGGTATTAACAGTCCACCTTGTATTCTGCGTATGTTTAGACTGCGATATTCTTGAGAACAGGGACCATCCCTCATTCACCTCTGCACGCCTGGTGCCTATCCCAGTCCTTGCCAAAGACCACATACTCAGTCGATGCTCGTTGAGTTGAATTAAATCCATACCGGCTACACTAACTCCAGTCGAAAATGTCTTTAGCCTAATGGTTAGTCACTTTGACCAACACAAACCAGATTTTTAAATTATTGGCAAAAAGACTAAACGGGATGGAGCCCTTTCCAGGGCAATTTTCCTGATTCAAAGCAGCATGAGAGAAAAGTAGAAATGACAACATTCTGAGAGCTCCTGGATGGTAGGGACTAAATATAACGAATCTTTGTAAACCCTCCAGTAACTCAGCACTAATGATTACCGACGTGCTTTGTAAGTAAACAACTGTTACATGAACTTTTTAAAAAAGACCCTCCCTTTTCGTTGTCTAATTTGCAAATTTTCCCCAGACATGGTCTCTAGGACCCCCTTCAAGCTAGATGATTCAACAGTTCTAGTTTCCTTTAGGAAGGGGCTGGTGGCTCCTCTGTCCAAGAAGGTGGGAGCTCCGGGAAGCCTCACTCTGTGGCTGAGGTGTGCCGGTGGCTGTGCCCTCTGCATCCCTTGACATTGCAATATTGCCAGGAAACCAGGAACCACTGTCAACCTAGGTCTCTTCTGGCGTCCTCTGGCTCTTGGACAGGCCAAGAGTACTCCGCTCCCTGCTCTTACTTTCCAAGAAACGTTGTCAGCTCATGAGCAACAGGCTCTGGGCTCCGGGTGAGAGAAGGTGCTGCGCTCTCCAGGCACGAGCCCCGGGCCGCCCACCACAGGGGAAAAGCCCCGTGAGCCTGAGCCGAGTGTGCACAGCTGGCCTCCCGGGCCCTCTGCCTGAGCTGGGCTGACAGAATCCGGGTGGAGGAAACAGCAAAGGGTAGAGGAAGCGAGGAGCACCACGTGCCCTAGAAATCACAGGTGTTTGCCAAGCAGAAAAGTACCAACCCCTCAGAATGTTGCATTTTGTATTTCGGACAAATGTTTCATCAACGGGGTCAAATGAAATGTGCCATCTCTGCTGGAGCCGGGTGTGAGCTGCTACCCTCTGTCCCCCACAAACAGGGCTGCCATTTCCCAGTATTTGGCTGAAGAGAGCTGAGGCCCTGAGTGCCCAGACAGAACTGAACACAATTGCGTCACACGTCACACATCACACGAGTGCCCTTTTCAAGAGAATATCCCTGACATGCCCTGGGAGGCTTCCAGCAGTCTCTAGATCTCTTCTCAGTCCTGAGGTCTTCAGGAACCGCGCTGTGGATGGCACTGACAAGAGCAGGTCCTGCACGGCTGCTGGAAGCTGCAGCCCAGCCATTTGGTCCCCACCCCGGGGGCAGAGCAATCTTAGGACATGATTTCCTTGACTGCACGCGTGAGCCAGGGCAGAGGCAGCTGGCCAGCCTTCTAGATCCCTGTTAGCTCCAGACCCCTGTGGGCAGCCCTGAGCTCCAGCTGGACTCACCTAGCCCTGGCAACAAGCTTGGACCAAGCTGTGGAAGAAGAGGCCCACCTGGCTCTGAAGGGAAGCGCAGGATCCCTGTGACCTTCCAGTGAGCACTGGCTCAGGGAAGGTTGGCGTCAGATTGTGAGCTGAAGTGGCCCGGGCTGGGCCCACAGGCAGACTCAACCGGCCATGGTTAGAGGTGGAGGCTGCCTAGCAGTTAGGAGCGAATGTTTTTGTTTCAAATAACCGTGGGGGAAGCTGAGTAGCTCCTCTGAGGCTGTTTCCTCATCTGAAATGAAAATGGGAGCCGTGCTAGTATCCACCTCACGTTCTGTTGTGAGGATTACATGAGACGATGTTTGCGGTGTGATTGGCAGAGTGCCTGGTATTTTGGAAGGGCTTGGAACACAAGGGTGTTATTGTTAAGCTGAATGACAAGAGCCTGAGTTGTAGAGGGATTTATAGTCTTCACGTGCGTGCAGCAACCACCCTCCACCTCTGAAAGCCGTGGCGGACCGGGAAGTGCTGAGCAAGGCCGAGGCCGAGTGCTGAGTCTGCGAAGTCCCAGACCCGGACCCTCTGCCCCAGACTCCCTGACAACGAGACAGCTGTTAAGGAAGGAAGGGTGGTCTGAGCCTCGGCCAATATAGCCTAGCTATGCCACGTGGGACTATCTATTTAATCAGTATAACTACCCTGTAAGAGATGCATTGTTATCCCATCTTTCAGATGAAAAAATTGAGGCTTAGAGAGAGATGTTGTATTTGTGGCTCAAGATTGCACAGTGAATATGCAACAGACCTGGGATTTGAACCCCGTGCGTTTGACTTTGTAGGGAATATTTGTCTTTTTTGTTGTTGTTTGCTAGTGCAAGTTTTAGGGAATCTGCTTACTTTGTGAGTCTCAATGGACAGAAAGCTCCCTCTCCCGAGCAGCTAGAGGGAACAATTGGACCCTTCCCCACTGTTCACCTAAAACACAAATTTCAAACTTTGCGTGAAGCTGCAAAGCAAGGGGACACTAAGAACAGGTCTGGGGTGGGTCCGACTATGAAGGTTGTGTCTGGAGGTGGCCGCCTGGCCTGCCCAGGGGTTTCTGTGGCCTGGCCTCCTGAACCCCTGGTGTCTACCCATTCTCCAAGCCTGAGCCTTCAACTCTCTGCAGATTGTCTGAGCCCCTGTATATCCTTCTCATACATCTCTTTTGCTTAGGTGGCCAGAGGTGGCTCCTGCTCCCTGTGCTAAAGAACACTGACAGACACAGACCAAAGCCATCTGGCTGCCTCCTCAGTGGCGCTGCCCATCTGGACCGGGAAAAGGAGGGAGGTGCTGCTTTGGGCCCTGCTGCAGGCCAGCGGTCAGGTGGCCCCTTGCGCCTCTGGCTTGAAATACCTTCCACTAAGCCCTGAACTATAGGAGTTTCTGCTGGCCCCCATCAGCTGAGCCCGGCTGCATAGTCCAGCAGAGTGGGACTCCAGTAGAAAATGTTGGGGCCACCCCTGCACATGCACCCCATCACATACAACCCCTGTCCCTGGTCACACAGTGTGATGCACCCATAGGTACCCGCACACTCCTATACACATGCGGTACCTGCTTCACAACACCCCCTCCCCTGCCCGTGTACCCCGCATGCGTCCTTGTCCTGCTGGCTCCTGTGACCTGCTTTATCTCCCGTCCCTGTCAGCCACCTGAGTCGCCCCTTTTGGTGCCGGTCCAGTGTGAGCTGTGAGGCGGGAATGGCGGGTGACGAGGCTGGAGAAACCAGCAGACTTGGCCAGAGCGCAGAGGGGCTGGAGTGCTGTGGCGAGGCAGCCACTGCCTGCGGGGACGGCCTCCGAGGTGGTGTCAGATACGAGACCCTGCAGGGCTGGGAGGGGCCGCAGCGCTCACCCCTGCTCCGAGGGGGGCGCGCCGTGCTGTGGTCTCGGGCCTGCATGCTGAATCCCACCCTGCGCCCGTCCTCTGCTTTTCCTTCCGCAGCTGGGGTCCTCTGCTTTTGCCACACCGCCTTCTGGTTCCCGGGGCGGATGAAATGAAACAAATCATCCAATCCCCGGGTCACGCATGCATTTACACTTGGGCCTTCAGGGACAGTGGCCTGGACTCCCCTTCCCGAAGCCCACGAGACCGTAAGGCAAGAGCGACGCCTTGTTCTTCTCCCTGCGATGTCCCATAAGTGTGTGCAGAGTTGAAGGTGAGACCTGAGGACCGGTCATCCAGGTGAGCGACTGACGGACATGCTCCCCTCCAGGCACAGCTGAGGAACTCAGTGTCCCAGTATTCCTCTCCTACTAGTGAATGCCCCGGGTCAAAGGCAGTCTGCAATGTGAGCAAGTCTACTTTGGGTTCAGTCCTCCTAGATTTTGGTCTGATGATCCTTCACTAGCTTTTAGTTCTTCACTGCTTTTCAAAAGATTTTTTTCTTTTTAAAATTTCATTTGGTCTTTCAAGTCCTCAGTGACAGGGTTGGTATCTTGCCCATAGGTGACACTATTAGTCCAGTCTGACAGGTGATAAGACGGGGGCAGTTTCCCAGTCCCTAAGGTCCCACTTTCCTGTGGAACTATTCATCCTTTTTCTCATCTCCTTTCTCCTTGAATCCTGACACCTCCTTCCCCATTCCCACCCCTGATAATCCTACTTCCTACCTCACTGAGAAGACAGAAGCAATCCAAAGAGAGCTCCCTCCTGCTCCCCTTCCCTGCCCCTCTTCCCGTGTGCTGGGCTCCCCTGCTACAGTGGGGCAGCTCCCAAACTCCCTCCTCCTTCGTTCCAGCCCCTCCGCTTCCTTCGCATCCCACAGACCTCCAAAATCTTGGAGGGCCTCAGCGCTCAGCCCTCGGGTGACTTCTTTTCACTATTTCCACCAAGTGGCCTAACTCCCTAAGGGAGCTCACCGGGGCTACAGGGCGCGCCTTGGCGAATGGCCGCACTTCTCTCCCCAGCCCAGATCTCTGCTGAACTCCAGGTTCACACGGGTAACTGCTTGCTCTCAGCGTCCAGGTAGATGTCCAACAGGAATTTAAAAATTAACACGTTCAAGAATAAATCCCTCGTTGTGCCCATCCTTAGTCTTAATCTTCCCACTCTCTGGTAGCATTTGGCGCACATCTTTACTAACGAAACATATTTTGGGCTTCCTCATTTGTCCTCTTCCAGCCCAGAAGCTCCACAAGCTGGGTGCCACGCTTAGCTCTGTATCTGCTGGGCCTTGCACAGTTCTTGGCACACAGTGGATAGCCAGTAAATGTTTAAAGAAAAATAATTCCAAAAGGACTTAAGCAGAGTTGTGTAAGTAACTATGAGCAACCACAATCTGGTTTCTGTCGCTAAATCTACAACATACCTATTGTTCTACATGAGCTAAAGTTTTTCTAGGCCTATCTTCTGATATGAAATGATGTTTTTCATCTTCTGATCACTCTTCCCCATTAGCACAAAGCCTTTAGAGGAATAGCAGTCACATTTTGAAGGAAAGGGAAAATTCTTTTTCCGCAGTATTATTTGTCTTGTTTGGAAAGCATTTCATCACAGACTTGGCTCAGTGGGACACGAGTCCAGGGGCTGCAGGATCTCGCGCTGAGGCGGCGGAGGCCCCAGAAAGCCCCTGGTGCGGTAGGCTTGCCTGAGCCACCCAGGGCGAAGGCATCCTCCTGTCAGCCAACGCCACCACATGCTGAGACTTAGGCAAGGCGTTTTGTGTTATCTCTAGCCTTCTAGGCTTCAACCAGCTGAAGACTTGAAGAAAAAAAAAAAAGAGAGATTACCGCCCCCTGGTGGCATAAATTTCTGGACTCTTACTGCTGATCTGTGCGCACCCTGCGCCTGTGCTAATTCATTCTGCGTGCATCTAAAGTGTTGGGTGCGTTTGAAGCTATTCCCAGGGGAGTCCCTTAACCTCTTCTTAAATAACATTCATTATTTATCTCATAGATTCTTTGGTATTGGAAGAGGATTAAACCGAGACTTTCAGAAAGGAAAACCACTCCTGGGGATCTCGGCACCTTATTGGCACCCCCTTGGTCAAGGACAATGCAGTCTCGGGGTCTGAAAAGGACTCCACGAGAGGATTGTTTTACGGCTCTCAGTGAAGTGGAGGTCCCTTCTCAACCTCAAGGCCAGTCTCCCTCCCTGTGCTTTGACCTCACCCCCCACCCCCTGCTTATTCAGTGACTTTGCCTTGCCAAGTAGCTCCTTTTCCCTTTGTCTTTAAACTTGGTTACCTCTTAAAATTCAGTTCCAGTGTCAATTACTTCAAGAATCCTTCCTGGTTATCCTCTCCCCTCCCAAATCTTGATTAAGCTTGATTAGGATCCTACTGCACCCCGATAATATTGAAAGCATACCTCTATTATAGCACTGGCCACAATATGAAGCATGCCGGTCCATGTTTGAGGTAGAGAACTTACTTTGATTTCTGTAAACCGGAAGCATATTAGGGCTTCTGGCAAACAGTAGGTCAAAGTTCAAAAAAATGTGTGTGGAATGTAATAACTATATTACCTCATGAATCACAAATTTTCTAGTCCAGTCCTCTTTTAGAGAAAATAAACTGAACTCCAGAGAAGCTGAACAACTTGCCTAAGGGCTTACAGTCAGTCAGTCAGGGGAAGATCAAGGGACGACAGTTTCAGGCTCCTGACTGATCAAGGACCCCGGTTTCTTCCACTAGGACTTCCTGACATTCTGAGCACCAAAAGCTCTGTGTACTTTCTACATTTGTAGAAAAAGGACTCATACATGCCACATCTCTTTCAGAATGTTTAGACTTTTCTTAGTGTTTATGGCTTTGATAAAGTTTTTACTGACAGAAAACTCAGAGTCAAGGGACATGGACTATAATCACCCTTCAGTGGGGCAGTCTGGTCTGGTGGAAATAATATTGGCTTCTGAGAACTGGGGTGTTTATTCAACACATACATAAGTTGTTAAGAGGAATAAAAAGATCACTAGGATACTGTCTATGTACTTCAGCAGCTGACAATGTAGGAGGGAAAGGTGTATCCACGAACGAAGGTGGTAAGTTGTAACAGTTTTGAGCAAGTACTGTGGATGTACAAATGTGGAAGAATCACTGAAAGGGAAATCAGGGAAGGTTCTGTCAAAGTTTTATTTGTGTAAGAACTGGAAAGATGAGTAGGATTTTGATGGAAATTAATAAAGGCCTTGTAGATGTGGACAGAAAAGCTTTAAGAAGGCTGACATTTGTAGAGGAATTTTATAAAGAATATCAGTAAAGGTATCTATATATATCATCTATCTATTTATCTACCTACCTACCTATGCTTATCTATTTATTTATTCCTGGAATAGTAAATGGCAGAGAGAAGAGCTCAGCAAATCCTTTTCCCCAAAGGAATGAAATAGACAAAATTAAAAAAAAAATTTTAGGATTCTAGAAATTGATTACAGGCATACAACAAATTGAGAAGTATTTATTCAAAGAAAACTCCTGAACCTTGGATAAGAAGAGTATGTCTGTGGCACTTTAGCCCAGGGTTGCCCGCCTCCCCTCCCAGCTCCATCGGCATGGTACTTCAGTCAGGGCGAGACAAGCTGTGAAGGGACTGCCTGATGTCCCTGGGCATGGTTAGAAACAGAAGCAATCTCAGTAGCAAATGACTGGGAAAGGCCAATGCAGCTAGCCTGAGGTTTTGGCAGATAAGCCAGAAATTTAACAGGGAGATCCCTGGAATAAGACAGCCATGGTGTAACTTGCCACATATCTCTGGTGGCTTGGAAGGCTGCACACAAGAGCAAGGTTGAGCACACATTCAGGAGAGACCAGAGAAAGCTCTAGATACTTTCATACATTACTGATTGAGCACAAGGCCTTGGACGAGGCAGAAAATGGGTCCTCGAGCAAAGTAAAAGCTGGGGAAGACTTGTCAACTATCTAAACTTTGAATGTGTTCTCCAACCTACACATAGATCCACTAGCAAAGGACAGAAGCCCTTCCTAGCTAAAGATATTTGAGAATGACCTCTGACAAATCATTGGCTAACCACTAAGCTATGCTGACGCGGGGCTGACTCCTAGAAAGCCAGGCTTAAGAAGTGACTGCACACCATGGGGGAAGACAGTCTCCATAGAATTGGCAAATCACTACACGAACAACAAACAGAACAGCAGTAGCAACAACTACCACCTCCCTGGGTCAGAGAGATCAGATAAGAATCCAAAGTTGCTCAATCATGTTACTTAAAATGTCCAGTTTTCAACAAAAAATTATAAGATATGCAAAGAAACAGGAAACAGTGGGCTATTTTCAGGAAAAAAAAAAAAAGTCCCTGCCTTCTACCCAACTAGACATCAAAAATGTCTTCGGGCAGTGCCAAACGTCCTTGGAGGGCAAAATCATCCCTTGGTCAAGAACCACTGCTCTGAAGCTACAGTTATTATAACAACATAGTATGGTGCTGGAATAAGGAAAGACATACACTGATGGAACAAAATTAAGAGTCCAGAAATTAAAATCTTACATTAATGAGCAATTGATATTTCACAAAGGTGCCAAAACAATTTAATAGGGAAAGGATAAACTTTTCAATAAATAATACTGAGATAACTCGACATTTACACACAAAAATGTTGTGAAACCCTTCAAATACATGAGAAATTAACTCAAAATGGATCACAGACCTAAATGTAAGAGCTAAAACTATAAAACTTTTAGAAGAAAATATAGGTCTAAACTCTTGGTGACCTTGGATTAGGCAAGAAAGCACAATCCATAAAAGAAAACATAGATAAACTGCACTCCATCAAAGTTAAAATCCTTTCTACTTCAAAAGACACCAATAAAAAATTGAAAACACAAACTACAATCTTAGAGAAAATAAATACAGGATATACAAAGAATTCTTAGAACCGAGTAAGGCAATCAACCTAACTTTTAAAATGGGCAAAATATTGGAATAGACATTTTACCAAAGACATGCATGGCAAATAGCACAATGGTCAACATCATTAGTCATGAGAGAAATGCAAACTAAAACAATGAAATACAACTTCGCATGCATTAAAACAGCCATAATAAAAAAGGCAAATAATAAAAAGTCAGTAACAAACGTTGGTGCGGATGTCAGGGAAACTGGTATCCTTACCCTCATACCCTACTAGTGGGAATGTAAAAACAGTCATTGAGGAAGAAAGTGCGGTCATTTCTTAAAAAGTTATACATGACTTTACCATATGACTCAGCAATTCTACTCTTAGGTATATATACAAAAGAAATGAAAATATATGTCCACATAAAGAGTTGTATGCAAATATTCATAACAGCATTATTCATAATAGCCAAAAACTGGAAACAATCCAAATGTCTATCAATTAGTGAATGTATAAACAAAATATGGTACATCTATACAATGAAATATTTTCAGCACTAAAAAGAAATGTTTTGAAAACAAAATATTATGCTAGGTTAAAGCAGCCAGCTACAAAAGATGAGGCACTGTATGATTCCATTAATACGAAATGTTCAGAAAAGGCAAATCCGTAACAGGAAAGCAAATCAGTGGTTGCCAGGGGCTGGGATGGAAATGGGAGATTGATTGCAAATGGATTATGTGGGATCTTTGTGGATTGTGGGATGGTTGCAGAGCTTTATAAATTTACTAAAAATCACTGAATTATATACTTACAATGGGAATATTTTATGTAAATTATACCTCAATACGGCTTAATTTTTTTAAAAAAGTTAAACTAGGAAATAGCAAAAAATTAATTGCCTTATATCCTTACCATACAAAGATAACTGCTACTAACTTTTAGTATACTTTCTTAATGTGTATCTAACAAAAAGTGACTTCTGCTATATGTTAATAGTTTTTAAACTGCTTGGTTCATATGCATTATAAATGTCTTTGCATGTCATTAAACTTTTTTTTATATAACAAAAACTACATAAGTCTTATTTCACATAATTATGAATGGTTTAACACCAGAAGACCATCTTAAAGATCATCTGATGTCTTCATTCTACTTCCCTCTGGGTTTCAGTTTCTCTCTGTATATAAAGAGGTAGAACTAGATGATTTTCTTGGCTGTTCACTGCCCTGTTCTAATTGCCCTTCCCCTCTTTTTTCTATCGCTTTAGAAGTGATTACTCTAACCTGCTGCTGCTAACAAAAAACTAAAGTTGAAAGCTTAATTCGGACTAGGTACATGGATTTTTCCAATTTAATTCTCCTAAAAATCCTATATTATCCCCCTTTTAGAGGCAAGAAAATTGAGATTTAGTAGAGTTAGGAAATTTGTCTTAGAAAGTAGATTAGCGGTTACGAGGGGTTGGGGGTGGAAGGGGAGCAATGAGGAGTTACTGCTTAAAGGTTACAGAGTTTCTGTTTAGAATAATGAAAACGTTTTGGAAATAGGAGTGATAGTTGCACGTCATTGTTAATATAATTATTAATGCTACTGAGTTGTACACTTAAAAATGGTTAAAAAAGCAAATTTTATGTTACACATATTTTACCATAATAAAAAAATAAAAATTGGTGTTAGGTCAATCAAGAAGTAAAAGTGCAAGCTCACTCACTATCTGACATTCTTAACATTGCTATTTGCATATTGTCAGTTCCTTTGCAACACAGTGAAATAATGATGGAAATTTCAGATATCTGGCAGACAAAGAGAGGCCCAGATTTTATCAAATTATAGTCATTTGGAGCTCCTTATTTTTTTTATTTATAATTTTATCCAGTCCTGTTTTAGTTGCTTCTGAAAATATAAGTACAAAATTAATTTTGATACATACACAATGTAATTTCTTAGTCTAAAATTTTGATGGCTTGGTGCGATAGCTCACGCCTGTAATACCCCAGCACTTTGGGAGTCTCAGGTGGGAGGATTGCTTGAGGCTTGGAGTTCAAGATCAGTCTAGGCAACATAGTAAGATCTCATCTCTACAAAAAAATTAAAAAATTAGCCAGACATGGTGCACACCTGTTGTCCTAGCTACTTGGGAGGCTGAGGCAGGAAGATCATTTAAGCCCAGGAGTATGAGGTTACAGTGAGCTATGATCATGCCACTATACTTCAGCCTGGGAGACAGAGCAAGACCCTGTCTCTAAATGAATGAATGAAGAAAATTTTCATCAAGTTGAAATCCACTGTGCCAGGAAGAATTAGACCTTAAGGATGTAAATTGACTGTTATTTCAGAAGGCTTTACTACTACCTTATTGGATGCTCCAGGGGTACAGGGTTTAAAGTATCCTGTGCTTTTACAGTACTACTGATGGAGCAAACCACTATCTATAGTCCAGCTGATCCCATTGCTCAAGCTCTTTTAGGCCTGTATTTGTCAAGAATCATTTAAGAAGGGTCAGGTCAGATTTTAATGTGACAGAATGAGGTGCAGTGATTGAGGCAATTTTTAAGCTTGATCATCTCAGAGGCAGGACTGTACTAGATCTTAGAGATAACATGCACAGTCTGTAAGTCTATAAACATAAGTCTATAGTTTGTTTTCATAAGATCAGTTGCAATAAACATTACCCTCTAAGCATGCTCTTCAATTTTTACAACATCAGGAAATGTAGAGATTAATTGATCTTAAAGAAAAACTATGAATGAGAGACTGAAGACTACCAGTTACTATAAAAGCCAAAGTTGCTCTTTTGTAGACAGGAAGAGATGAAACTGTTTGACATCGGTGGATAAAAATGAAGGATAAACAAAGACATGTCACTTAAAGAACATCTTTATTTGAACTTTAATATACAATATTACCTTTAATTTGTAAAAATCACATAATGGAGGACATGACTAGAAACCAGTTCGGGAGCAGCCAGTGGGTACCAACTTAGGAGGTTATATTTTATCCCACGTATTAGTTTAGGGAAAAATTTTTATCAGTGAGTTTGACACCAGTGAGATTGAAGAATGGCATTTCAACTTCCAAATCCAGTAATTAAAATCGGGGATACTTTACTTAATTAATTCAGCAAAAAATTCTAAATTTTCTAAAAAAATAATTTTTCCCAAAAAAGAGCTAAGCTTATCTTCATGAGGTTTTCTGGTATACAACTTGCAGTAGACTTCCGTGGAATTCAAACAGCTGAAAGACATTTGTGATTATGTTTAAAATCTTCTGCACATTAATATGTATGCATGTGGGTATATGTGCTTGAGTATTCACACTTACGTTCACACTGAGCTGAGGCAACCTTACAGTATGTTGGACCTAGAAAGACAGCTCATATCATGTGGAAGAGACAATCTCTGTTTCCTCTATCATTCTGAATATAGGTTTCCCCTCCTCTGGATTTTCCAAAAATAGTGAAATATTTGATAAACTTCTTAGTGAAAAATCTATTATCTGTCAGAATGACTGCTACACTGCAATGTATATGCTAGTAATACGGTGTTAAATAATTTCATGGACAATTTTATGAGGTCTCTAATTGCTGGGCTCAAACCAAGTTTGAAACGGATTAGTTGTTAAATAGTGAAAGTGTAAGGCTGAGGTATGCTTTAATTGAAAAATGATGCATATTGACATTCTGAAATAATGCTATTGACTTTTAAAGGAATTGAGAAGAATTATGAAAGAAAAGAGAAAGGGAACTCTCCTTTTGGACACATCTTTTGTCTGCACTCCTCAGCCTTAGAATGTTCTAGAAGTAACAGGGACATACCCTTCTACAGTTGCTGCCTGTAGGCAATAGGAATAGTGGCTGCCAAATGGCAAATGAGGCACATAACCCATTTTCTTTTGCTTAGAATTTTTCAGAAGATTGGGTTCTGCAGCACAAAGATCAGAAATTCTTTCATATTCTTGTCACAGAGCTCTAAAAGTACTCGAGTGAATGAATTTCTGCAGCTCCAGCAATCCAGAGTCCTGGTCCAAGGGTCAATGGGCAGGCAGAATGTGGAGAGAATATAATATTTGACACCACACAGACCTTCCTTTTACATGGGGAATCTGGAATTACGGCATCAAACGACAAAGCGAGGATATAACGGCTGAGAACATATCCACCTCCGCCAACACACACTATCTTTCATGATAGTCATATATATCATCCTGAAACCTGAACAGACTCCAGGAAAAGTGTATCTCTTTTCTTTCAAGACAACAAAATATATAGCTTTAGGTTATACAAATACATACAATCATACATATGAACATCTTTTTGCTTTAAAAATGAGTTACGTAAATTAAAAAACAGAAAAGATACGGATCAGACGTTAGAGGGTCTTATACAAATTCAACTTGGGATTAGGGTCAACAACTATGATCTGTGGGACAAATTCAGCCCTCCATCTGTTTTTATATATAAAGTTTTACTGGGCCACAGCTACACCCATTCATTTACATATTGTCAATAGCTGCTCTCACACTCGTTTAACAGCTGAATTGATTAATAAGAGACTATATAGCTCGCATAGCCTGAAATATTTATTATCTTGCCCTTTTCAGAAAAGCTTGCTGACTGATTACAGATCAAAAAGAGCATCTCCATAATCATCTGAATGAGCCAAATAAAAAAATCATGTTCACCAATGTTTTTGAACCAAAGTAAGTGGATTAAAATATCTCCATATCATATGCAATTACTCGAATATTCTGCTTATAATTTGTGAAGCCAAAACCAGTTACCAACTGTGTTTGCTAATTAACAAACAGTATTAAAAATCTCTCTGCGTATAATTGTATTTATGTATACATCTACATAAAGAGTGTATAAGATAAGGGCTAGCCAATTTGAGTGTAAGAAACCTAAAAGAAAATAAGAACTAAAAATATTATTACTAGGAACTGTTATTTGGAACTTAGAAATATTTTAGTATATTTTTCTTTATCTTTAACAGCATGTGACCATCAGTAGGACCCACACCAGAGCAAAGACAACTTACAAGTTTTACTCGTGAATTATGTGACAAAAACATTTTGAATATAAAATAACCAGCACTTCCATAAAACATTGATTTTTAATTATGTAATTAAAGTGATATAGCAAAATAAGAATGTTTTTATTTCTAAAGTAAATATTTTAGTCAAAGTTGCATCAGAAATCAAATATTTCTTTGACATCTTCCAAGAGACTTTAGTTATTAACTACAATTATAGTAGTAGTATATAGTAACACATTGTTTAAAATATATTATAAACCTTTTCTTTTTCTCTTTAATTTATATGAAATATAAAATTAAGGATTTTATAACACAATTCATATTGGACAACATTCAAAATGACACAGACTACTCTCATACAGAAAATGCCACTGGAATCACATAAAATGTTCTAATGCTTGAAAGTGCCGGGCACAATGCTTGGCATGTATTAGGTACTTCACAAATGTTTGTTCATTCATTCTCTCATTTACTCATGCGCTCATTCAAAGAAATCCAGGCTTAAGGAGAAACTGCATTATAACAAGAATGGGAAGCACAATCTCTCATCAGCAAATCTGGAGGTTTGACGAAGACTTTGGCAATGAAGAGTGGAGAAGATGAGGGGATGATGATCAAAATTTCAAACTGCTTGATTAAAATCTACCAAGTGAAGCCCTGGGTTGCCCTAGATGACATTATAGAGAATCAAGGTCAATATTCCACAAAAACAATGTATTCCTTGAATACCCATATTTTACTTTTACATACAAACATCTGCTCACAGGCAGGAATATGTTGGTGTTAGAGACATAAAATGTGCAACCTACCAAGAAGTAAGAACCTCCTGACTAGGATTTATTTTTCTGCACTGAGATTTCTTTTTGGTTAGGGTCCCATTCTCTTGGTTTTAACAACTTTATACTGGTTATATTAAAAACCAAAAATCTGGTTTGAATCAAAAAGTGTGATTCTAAATTGATGAGAAATAAATGTAGAAGGTAGAGGGGTATTTGACATTACTGCTGTTTTTCTTTTTATGTACCAACTGATCTATCTATTTTGCACGTTTGTGCCAAAGGCACAAGGTGAGGTGTCAGCTCTTTGGGGAGGCACCCAGAAAGGAGCATTTCTGGGCTCCTTGCAGAAGATCTTACAAATGCAATGAGTGTTTAACCTGAGAAATAAGGTCTACAAAATGCAAAGGGCTGTAAAGGACAGAAAAAAGTAAAGAATACTCTTGGAAACTAAGCACAATATGGGATAAGGATTGATCTTGGAGGAATAATTTAAAAATCCATAACAAAAAACGACACTGGCAAGTCTTTTGTAGCTGACTTCAACTGCCTTTGGTATTCAGAGAAGAAAAAAATGGAACCATTGTTGTACCGTCTAGTTTTATCATCACAAAGAAAGTGGGGTCATAAAGAAGACTCTTCCACTGTCCCTCTCAAGTTCTTTGCCTGTACAGAACTGATCCCATTGGAAACTTTGCCTTCTCTTAAGCTCTGGTCATCTGAGTAACACAAACAGAGCAGTTGGGGGTAGGGATTCTGTTCTCCTCATCCCTTGAGAAGTTCCTGGGGAACCCAGGTCCCTTTACTCTGCATTCCTTTAAACAAAGTGAAAGAGAGTTCATTGCCATCTGCACAGCTGCTCTGGGTCTTTGCCAACTCAAGTTTTTTGCTTTTTCACGGTGATTCGTAAGTGGGCTTGTGCTATTTTTAGGTGGAAGGCTAACGTTTTTTTGCGAACCAAACACTTTCCCTTTTCCAAAGTTATAGTCATCTACCATTTGTGTTTAAAAGTTTTAAATGTTCTAGTAGTAAAAGATATTACAATTTCAAAATATGTGCTAAAATTTAATTCTCTTAAAGAATTTGTGGGTGGCTTTCATTTACAGGTCATTGACTGAACTATAAGGACCGTTTGATCATTTGTGGTATAAGATGACCAATTTTAGAAAATATTTAATTATATTAACTTATTAGATCTTTTCCCAAGTTAAATCTACAAGCTAATAGAAGGTTAAAAAGAACAGCTATCAAACAAGAAAACAGGTTTTCAGAATCCTAAGGTAGGTTTCTTGTACAAACTTTGCTTCATGAAAGTTTCAAGTTCAGAGTAAATATGAGACTAATTATACTGTTTCTAACTTTTATTAATGTCAATGGAAGTTGTCCATAGTAAATTAAAATAGAAAAAGTGTCTTGTTCTGTCACATAAATTCAAGGGACAAAAAATTTATAAGCACTAGATATTTATCCTACCTTATAGTTCTTGATAAAATTTAAGTTCTTCCTGGCAAAATATAAAGAACTAGTATTTCTTTAAAAACAAATATGAATGCGAAATCTACTTATGGTAAGAGAAAGTCCCTTAAATATATCCCAAGTATAATATGATTAATTATGTCACACTTTGATCACTCAAAATTATTTTGAAGCTATTCTCATTCTTTGGATTTCTATAAATATCCTTAGAGAAAATAAAAAACATAAAATATCTGTGAATAGCTCACTTATCTGATGAGATAATAAAGAATCCCCTAGCCCCATTCCAGACAGAATATTTAAGAAAGGTTCACTGTTTTGTTTTTGCTTTAAGTTGTAAAAGTAATTTAGCTTATCAAGGCAAATTCAGAGCTGTGTAATAGTTTCGCCAAGCCACATAAATAAATTGAGTGACTCTACTAACTTTATTATGACATTTAAGTGGATGAACTTTACTTAGTAGATTTGTTGGTTCAGAAAAATAATCTACCAACAAAACCAAGGATTTCTTTTAGAACAGGTTTCAAGGCAACAAACTGTGGCATTTTCCTCACTTTTTGTCATGCTACCAACACAAGACCGCACTACATGCACAAAATCCCAAACCCAGGCTCGTAAGTAGTGGTTATAAACAGCAGTTTCAGTGATTCCATATGGAGACAAAGACTTGAAGAATATTCTTTGTGAGATCATGCCCCTCAGAGAAAATTAAATTTAACCAAGAAATTCCAATGAAATAGATTGGGATTTGAAGTGGTTGCCAGTCTGGTCATCCAACGGGGAACTTGAAAATTCAGACAGGGACAGGTACTTCTGTTCCTTTTTTAAGTCTTCTTGTCACTGATGCAGTTATACTATTCTTTTGTTCTTATTGATCTTAGTTCATTCCATTATTTAAAAAATGAAGAAAAAAGGGATAAACAATGTGTCAACATTTGATTTGAAAGCTGCTCCACTGTAGGAGGAAACAAATATATAACTGGTTCCAAAGGCCATCTTTAACTCCTGCAAGGTGCTCTATATTCTTGTCTTACTCTTAGGAAGTCTAGCCTCCAAGACTCTAAAACAACACAGTTGTAATAGGAATCATTTTTCATGTGACCACCTCATTAAGAATCAAAGTACATACCAGAACATGTTTTGGTCAGGTATAAAATGGAATAATTTCAAAGCTGGTATATCTACAAGTTGAAAAGTCTTTCGGGGAACAGTTTCACCCTGCCATGTTGACTCAGAGGTCCAGGTTTTCAAAAGCTGCCTCTCCAGACTAATTCTATAGTGGTCCATGTAAACAAAACACAGGTGAGAATCGTCCTTCTGGAGCTGCTTTCATCGAACAGCAGGATTACCTGAAAGTGTGGTGTTGGCTAAATGTAACACAGGCAGAGGGTGAGCCTCTGTATTAAACACCCAGTGGTCTAAAGGTAAAAGGTCATCACCAGAGAACAGCAGATACAAATATCTGAAAATAAAAAGGGGACAAATGAGCTTCAATTAGAATTAAAGAAATCAAGTGAGCTCAGTTATAAAGGCAGAGAAAATCAATAATCTATTTCAAGCAGCTTTGATTAAAAACATCACAGAAATGAACCTCAGTCACTCAAATGATCTAAAACACAAAGACAATATGTTCCAGAATAGTGCATAAGAATACCAGTAAGATGAACTAGACCTGATGAAATAAAATAGTTTTCTAAAAAAATTTCACATTTTTTTCTGAAGCACATAAAACAACAATGCTGTAAAATGGCACAAAAAACATTTCATAATTTTTCAAAGACATTCTTTTAAAAATCATACATAATATTAATTGCATGTTCTGGCAACTTATAAAGCTCATAAAGAACTAGAAATTAATTTATATTTATTATTATAATAAACAATGAAGGAAATGGGTGAAGTATATTATTTGGACACAGCAAAGACTTTTACACTACTCCTCTTAGTACATTAGTAGTTGTAGTTTTTCAGTTCTTGGAGCAGGTGTGGCAAGCTGTTAGATAAAGGTGTCAGAAACATTAATAAATTATTAAAACTTCTGTAAATCTATAATCACTCTTCACAGGTAATAGAACTGTTTATATGAAGGCAAGGATCCTGACCTCTCCATGAGCACTGCAAGCCACAGTAGTCACTTGGAAATTAAAAAATGATAGGTCAATACACACAATGATTCTCTGACCTACGATGTCAGAAAAATTCCAATCTGAATTCTATTAGGGGATCATCAAATTGAATATAAAAAACCAACTGTATAGAGTTAAGACTATCTTGGTTCTAACTCTTGATCTTAGCAATAACTAACTGGGCCTTACATGGCCTCAGTGAAGAATTTATTTTTAAAATAGGCATGTTAATATCTTTTCTGATTACCGATATAGTTCTGGATGAGAAAGTGAAAACATAGAGCACTGAGGTAAATGGAGATTACGTACCAACCTTATGATTAGTAAAGCTGTAATGGAGAGTAACAGGGCTGCCTACCTCACTCTTCAATCCTAGACCTTGAGACCTGCTTGACTGTGATTTATTCACCAGCTTGTAGGCAAAGTTGGAACTAAACACACAAACTTAACTGGACATAGCAAGAGACTCTGCTTGGTCTGCTTACCATATGGATACCAGAAGCAGAAGCACTTGGTGTACGCACTTGGTGCATACATGTCCAGGAGAGCTATGTTCTGTGTAACTCCATGTAGTTTCCCTGCCTTCTGGTTAAATGTGGGCTAAAGGATGTCAGATATGTCCTAATCTCATCACTTGTGGGAGAAGTGAGTGAAAGATTAGAGAAAAAAAAATGCAAGAGTTTCCTATGATTCCTTTCCATTGAGGAGGCTATGGAAGTACCTCATGTAAACAAATGTTTTGAAAATTAGTAAGATAATATATGTGAAAGTTTTAGGTATCAGAAAGTGATATCGACATTATTTTTAAATTATCTCTTAAACAAAAGAATCTTAAATAATATTGCAGTGGGTTAAATAGGACCCTCATTCCAAATTCATGTCCACCTGGAATTTAAGAATGTGACCATATTTGGAAATAGGGTCTTTGCAGTTGTAAATATTGCAAATAGTTAAGGATCTCGAGATAAAATTATCCTGGATTTAAGATGGATCCTAAATCCAACAACTCATGTCTTTATAAGAGAAAGGAGAGGGAGATGGACCGAGAGACACACAGGGAAGGTGGCCGTGTAAAGATGGAGGCAAAGATTGAAGTTATGCTGCTACAAGCCAAGGAATGTCTTAGGAAAGACTTGATTTGGGGATTCTGGTCTCCAGAACCCTGAAAGAATAAATTTTTGTCATTTTAAGCCATCAAGTTGGTGGTAATTTGCCTTAGGAAACTAATACAACTTCCATTCCTACCCTCTAGAATACCCCTGGCCATTAAGCATTGCTGTTTGGTCCTGGGGGTTTGGAACAAGACTAATCACTTCTTGGAGAATCAAATAATCCCTAGAAAACAGGGCTGACACTAGACTTTATATGTCTAAATATATATATTTTGTTATGAATGTAAAAATTCATAACAAAATCAATGTTTGAAATCAAAGTAATATAGCTACACAACTTTTTAACCTTGAATTACGCATTCTATGACTTAATACACCATTATTGCTTTAAATTTAAGATATTTGACCTGCATCTTAAAAATACTACAGTTAGGGAAACATGATCTTTGCTGTGGAAGTTGAGAAAAGTCTATAGTCTAAATTAACTATAAGACTACTAGATTTTTTTTTTTCTCTAGCAGGGATATTTTTGTAATTGTAGTTCAAAGTCAGATAACAGATGATGACAAATAATCTCGACAAAAACCTTAGTCCTTGCTTACTCTTTAGAGCTATTTTTAAATGCTGTTCACAAGCATATTGTATCTTTCTCTTATCTAACCACCAAGGCATTCAGAGGAGGTGGTGGTACCAGAAGTTACCTTGATGTAAGTTTTGGTTATTACCAAAAATAAGAAAGTTTTACAAAAAGAAAAGTCAACCAAATCTAAGGAGAAACAGCAGGGTCTATAGAGAAATGACAAGACTACAAGAACTACCCACGCCAAGGTGCCCTTACTTAGTCCTTTAATAGCCTTAAGGACTTTTTTATTTCTTTTTCACTACCAATGCAAATGGCAATGTTCCAGTGTGTTACAGATAGATGGTACAACTCTAAAAAGGCTTACATTGGGACTACACGTAACTCATAAGAAAAACTTACACTGTTTGAAAAATAATTTACTTAACTCTTCCATTTCATTTATAGTTCTAATGTCTAAATAATGTCTTTTGGAATGGATTGATTAAAAAAAACCTATCGAATTAAACTGAAGATATTCAGTGGAAATTATATTCCAAAAGATGATACAATAAATAATACAATTATTATTAATAATACCCTCCAAAAGATTTGTCCTTCTCTGCCTTTCTTTCTTTCTCAAATCTTTGTTTTTTGGGGGCAAAAGAATAAGAAAAAAAATATTGAAACAAATGTGGGTATATAATAGATTCAAATAGAAAACGTACATCATTTTTACCATAAACTGGAGGAAGCAGGCATTTCTGGTATGCTACAACGGTTTAGGCTTTCTTTGTCTTCAGATCTAAGGGAGGTGGGGAGAATTCATTTTCCTTTGCCCTTTAGGGGTTAAATAAGTTAGGATGATTTTGCCTACAGGATACGGAATACCTAAACTACATAAACAATTGGGGTTATCTGGTATAACAAAAAGCCCAGAGGTAGACTGTAACAAAGGTTGGTTAATTCAGCTCTGGGTTTCGTAAAGTTAAATATAAAAAATATTAAATTTTTTCTGGGTGCCAAAAGGGATCTTGCTTTGAGAAAACTTGTAAATAAATGCCTCTTTGATGTGTATGTAAATCTCCTAAAAACCTGATAAGACACTAGCCAGCTTTGGAACACAGGTATGTTTTTCTTAAAGGCCCAGGAGCCATGTCTTTGAAATATAAATATCAAGAAGATAGCATCCCTATCTCCCAGTCACCGTGGGATATTAACTTGGGTACCTTTGTCCAAGTTGTAACTAACTCCTTGTCATAAAGACAGAAGTTTTTTTTCCTCTGGATAAATGGCCACCCCAATTACCATGCAAATTCAGAATGAATTATGTATAACAAATGGTGCTGTCAAGTACTCTTATGAAAGAAAACGTTATCATTTATCTTCGGAACATGTATGCAATGGATTGTACCTGCCTGGTTATATAGAAAGGTGAGATTTCTTTCTGTCTTTGCAATCTCATTAGTGGATTGCCTGTAATGTGAATTGTGGTCTGGTTTAATGTTCATTCGATGATAAAACTATTTTCTTTCTCTGCTACATTTGTGGACAGAGTTTTCTAGAATGGCAGGAGATTTTAATTTTATTTTTCTCCCCCAGTATCTTAGTCTGCTTTGTGTTGCTATAATAAAATACCTGAGAATAGGCAACTTATAAAGAACAGGAATTTATTTATACAGTTACGGAAGCTGGGTAAGTCCATGATCAAGATGCCGGCAGGCTTGGCTGTCTGGTGAGGGCTGCATTGTCCAGAGGGAAGGAACGCTATGTCCTCATACGGTGGAAGAGGGAAGGGCAAACAGGACAAACTCCGTCAAGCCTTTTCATAAGGGTGCCTAACCCCATTCATAACTGAGGAGCCCTCATGGCCTAATCACCTCTTAAAGATCCCACTTGCTAATACTATCACACTGGCAACATCCGAATTTTGGAAGGGACACATCCAAACCATAATACCCAGTAATTAGGATCTTCATGATTTTCTTGGCTTTCTCTTCAGGTTTGTTTATAAGATATTCCATGCCTTACATCTCCACAAAAGAAGTTCAACATCAGAAAGGTAAAGGTGACCTCTCTTCAGGTGTGAGTCTATTTTGACATTCTAATAGGTGTGTAGTTTTAATCTGCACTACTGATTTTGGGCATCTTTTCATCATCATTATATCATCTTTGGTGAGTGTTCAGATCTTTTCCCTGGTTTTTAGTTGGATTGCATGTTGTCTTATTGTAGAGTTTTGAGAATTCTTCATATATTCCAGATACAAGTCCTTTATCCAGATAAATGCTTTGTAAAGATTTTATCCTAGTCCATGGCTTGTCTTTTCATTTTCTTAACAATGTCTTTCCAAGAACAGATGTTTTTAATTTTGAGACCAATTATTCAATTTGTTCTTTTATGGATTATGCTTTTGGTGTCATATCTAAGAAATTTTTGCCTAATCTAAGGTCACAAAGATTTTTCTCTTATGTCTTCTTCTAAAAGTTGTATTTTTTAGGTTTTAAATCTAGTCTATGGCCAATTTTGAATTGATTTTTGTATATGAATACCGAAACTCAATTGTTCCAGTACCTTCTGTTTAAATGCCCATCCTTCCTCATTGAATTGCCTTTGTACTTTTGTCAAAAATCAGTTGTCCATATATGTATTTGTTCACCCACCCCATGGACTCTCTATTGTGTTGCACTGACATATATATCTATCATCACACCATAATCACACTATTTTGATAATTCCAGTTTCATTGTAAGTTTTCAAATCAGTATTAGGCTTGCAAATTTGTTCTTTTTCAAACTTGTTTTGGTTATTCTAGGTCCTTTGCATTTCCATATGAAATTTATAAATAGCTTGTCAATTTCTACAAAAAAAAATGGTTGCTGGGATTTTGATTGAGATCACACACAATCTATATATTAATTTGGGGAGACTTAAAGTCATCAAGTCTTCAGAACCATGAACGAAGTGTACTTCATCATTTATTTAGGTCTTCTTTAAATTTTCTCAGCAATGATTTTAGTTTTCACTGTACAGGTATTTCACATGTTTTGTCAAGATTTATCCCTAAATATGCTGTATCTCTATGTTACTGTGGTTTATTTTAGTTGCAGTTGCTGATTGTTCACTGCTCACATATGCAATTGATTTTAAAATAATAATCTTATACCTGTAACTCCGCTAAATTCACTTATTAGTTCTAGTAACTTTGAGTAAATTACACAGGATTTTCTACACGATCATACTCTCTATGAAAAAAGACAGTTTTACTTCTTCCTTTCTAGTCTGGAAGTCTTTTTCTTCCTTTTTCTTATCTGACTGCACTGGCTAGAACCTCTAGTACAATCTTAAATAGAAGAGAAGAAAGTTCCTGATCTTAGGGGAAACATATTCAGTTTTTCAATGTGACGTTAACTGTGGGTTTTTCACATATGTCCTTTATCAGGTTAAGGAAGTTTCCTTCTATTCCTGGTTTGCTGAGAATTTTTATCAGAAATGAATGTTAGATTTTGCCAAAGGATTTTTCTACATCTATTGAGATGGTCGTATGGTTTTTCTTTGTTGATTGACTGATTGATTGATTTGTTCACTGATTGACTTTCAAATGTTAAATCAACCCTCCACACCTGGGATAAATCCACTTGGACATGATGTATTATCTATTTAATATGTTGTTGAATTTGATTTGCCAAAATCTTGTTTAGTTATACCTATGCTCATGAGTGATACTGGTCTTGTTTCCGATAAGAACTTTGTCATTCTTTTTTTAATTTTCTTCTTCATTGTTTTACTTTATACCAATTTTGCTTTCTTGTGCTAATATTTTTATTTTTTACAGAATAGTTTCACCTCATAGAAAATGTGAGCCAGTTGCTATATTTCATCATGTAAGAAAACATACACGATTTACAATATACTTCATCCTCTTCAGTAACATGTTTTCATTAGTGAATATATACTTGTAAAAGTGATTTGGATAGTGATTTTCCAAGAACAATGTGAAAAGTACAAATAGTTTTATCTTTTTCCCAGTACTCATTGTGAAAGGGTATTTGCTGCTAAATAATAAGGTTTTCTTTTACTCTCAGGCAGTTCACACTGACACCTTCTGGGTTTTTTTTTAGTTATGCATTTTCACTGGGCAATCTGATGAGCTTTATAAAAGTTTTTGTTGTTGTTTCATAATAAATTCTTGATTCTTCAGCATTCTGAGTCAATCCTAGGTGGTAAATATTTTTGTTTTTACCAAATTCATGAGATGCTATGACATAAAGATCCTTCATAAAATTACTTTAAGCCCTTCAAATTCCTGTATCGGGAGAGAGTTTTAAAATTCCGTGGTTATTACTCTGCTGTCATACTTACATTTGCCCCTTGTTACCTAACTTGTCTTCTTCCTCTAACTGCTTTTAAGATTTTTTTCCTTTATCATTGGTTTTGAACAATTTGATTATAACGTACTTTGGTGAAGCTTTCATGTTTCTTTTGCTTGGAGTCTGTTAAACTTCTTGGATCTGTGGGTGTATAGTTTACATCAAGTTTGAAAAGATTCTGGCCATTATTTCTTCAAGTATTTTTTTGCCCACCCTCTTTGTCCTCTTCTTTGGAGATTCCAAGTTCATATATTTTAAGCCATCCTCTGTTGTCACACAGCTCACTGATGTTCTTTTCATTTTTTTCTTTTCTTTTTTTTTTGCTCTTATTTCATTTTGGATAATTTCTATTGTAAGTATTCAAGTTCACTAATTTTTACTTCTATAATGGCTAATGTGCTAGTAATCTCAGTTGGTCTACTTTTTCAACTCAGACATTATAGTTTTTGTTTTGAGAAATCTGATTTGGGTTTTTGTATCTTCCATGTCTCTGCTTAACTTTCTGAATATATAGAACATAGTTATCATGTCGTTGTCCACTAATTGTAATATCTGTATTAGTTCTAAGTTGGTTTCAACTGATTCTTCTCATTATTGGTTATATTTTATGGCCTTTGTGCATACACAGTAGTCTTTAACTATATGCCAGACATTTAACTGGATGCCTAAATTTTACCTTGTTGGGTACTGAATATTTTTATAATCCTATAAATCTTGAGTTTTTTTCAGGAATGAAGTTGGGTTACTTAAAAACAGTTTATCCTTTCAAGTCTTGTTTTCATTATTATGAGGATCCAAAAGCAGAAGATTATTCCCCAATGCTGAGGCAGGACCTTCCTGAGTACTCTACCTCCTGAATTATGAATTTTTCCAGTCAGGTTTCTAGTAACAGGCCCTGTTCCTGGCTCTGTGTGAATGCCAAAAAGTTCCCTCTAATCCTCTTGGATAATTCTTTCCCTCAGGTTCCTTGGGTTCTTTCTCTGTGCAGCTCTCTCCTCTCTTGTACTGTCCTGGAAACTCTAGCTATCTTAGTTTCCCCATGCTCCAGCTCCATCTCCTCAAGGAGTCTTTTGGGCCTTGTCTCAAGCCCCTTTCCCTGTGTCATGTCCTGTAACCCTATGAGACAGTCAGCTGAGGCAATCACGGGGCTCACCTCATTTGTTTCCCATCTCTCAGGGATCACTATCCATCATTGCCTCCTACCTGGTATTTTGAAAACCATTGTTTCATATATATTTTTTTATCTGTTTAATTCAAGTGGAAGGGCAAATCTGGTTCTGTCTTTGTAGGAAGCAGAAGTTCTACTTGTCCAATTTGAGAGACTCTGTCAAACAATTTGCCGAATGCCATCTAAATATGTTTAGGGAATCCCCTACCCTCATGTCTATTATTAACCCAATCCAAAAAGAATATTAGGGTTGGTCCAGCAAGAACTTGTTCTTAGAAATCCTTTCTGACTCTTCATGATCACTAGTTCTTATTTATATTAAGGTTCTGATACAAATGTGATTTTGCAATCAATATTAAAATTTTAGGAATGATGGAGGGAAACACTGTAGAGTAAGAAAGAAATAATTTTAAAGAAGGGAAAAGTCGGATTGGGAAGGAATTGAAGGAGAGGAGGTTGCAACTGAAGTGTGGGTGGGTGCTTTGCACTTTATTTTGTGATTTCCTTTTTATTTATGTATTGCATCCCTAATTTTTTTTATTGTGGTAAAAAACACATAACATAAAATTTACCATTTTAAAGTGTGCAGTATATTCACAGTGTTCATCTTGCAAAATTAAAACTCTACACCATTTAAACAATTCTCCTCCCTGTGCTCCAAGTCACTAGTAGCCGCCATTCTACTTTCTGTTCTATAAATCTGACCATTTTAGATACCTCATACAAGTGGAATCATACAGTATCATTCTTTTTTGTGACTGGCTTATTTCACTTTGCTTAATGTTCTTAAGGATCATCTATGTTGTTGCTTCCTTGATTTTGATTCTGGAATTCTATTTTCTACTACTTCTAGTGAAAATACTTGAGTCAGTCTAGGTTTCTTACTTTTTTTTAAAAAAAGGTATTTTCTCAAGCTGGACCCCTCTTTTCACAAAATGACTTTCTGCATTACCTTAGCTATTAACATTTTACATACCATGGAGCATGATTTCAGTCTTTCTTCATGACTGCTCTATCCCTCACCAATGTTCCCTTCTCTGGACTCCCAAAACATTTATATTCTATTTAGCACTGAGTACAGCAGTCTCAGTACCCATGAAGGACTGGTTCCAGGATCTCTCAGAGATACCAAAATCCTTATATTCTCAAGTACCTGATATAAAATGGTATAGTATTTGCATATAACCAATGTACATCTTCCCATATACTTTAAATCATCTCTGGATTAGGCATAATACCTAATACAATGCAAGTGCTATGTAAATTATTGTTATACCATATTGTTTAGGGCATAAGGACAAAAAAAAGGTATGTACATGTTCAGTACAGAGGCAATTTTTAATTTTTTTTTTTAATATTTTCAATCCATGGTTGGTTGAATCCACAAATATGGAACCCATGGATATGGAGGTCCAACTGTACACATACTTTGTACTTTTATTGAATTTATTCATGCCTAGATTTCTTAACTAGATTGCAAGTTCCTCATGGGTAGTATATAAGTTTTATATGCTTTAATTCTCAAACAGCACAATTCTGAGAAAGCAGGTGCTTAATAAATACTTATTGATTTGACTTAATTTGCCTCCAGGAGTAAGTGATCAGAGAATAACAAAGAATAGGGGATTTGATATGACTTTTCTTATCCAGCTGGAAAAACTGTCCTCTCATGGTGGGAGGTTTAACTTCACGATCCAGTTACAGACAAGATAAAAGATAAAACCGAAGGAAATAGTGGCTTTGTTTTTTCAGTCTTCCCTGTTTACCAATTTTTCCCTTATCTAAGAATCCTCACCCCCAATGATCCCATTTGAGTCTCATCTTTCTCCCAAATATATCACTGAGACACTTTTGCTTGCAAACTTAAAAGTCATCCTACTTTTGATGCTTTGTTGACAAAACCACTGCTAGGACTGTCTTTAAACTTAGTTCAAAACCTTGGTCACTGGGGAATTAGCTTTAACAATCTGATAGCTAAATATGCAGTCATTTGTCTATACTGGGAATAACGTCTCAGGCAAACGAAGACAACAGCAGCAGTAGAAGCGAGAACTAGAACTCTAAATAGAGCCTGAGACTATGATAACAGCATTAGTAACAATACCTACCCTGTGTCATAACTTACTAGCATTTCCTCCCCCCTTTCCCAGTATTTTATTATAAAACCTTCAAACAGAAACATTAAAAGAATTTTATAGGGAAACTCATATATACTTACTTCCTAGATGCTACAAGTTGGTATATTTGCTGTATCACAAATCTAATACTCTATTCATGTATTACTAGCTTTCTTTATAATACTACAATAGTCTCCCTTTAAAAAAGTAGCTAATTAGAAAACCAAGCTAAATATCAAGAAAAACTTGCTTAGTAATATTGTTTGCAAAAAGAGTACCAGAAGTCTCAATGGAATTTTTTTAAAACCAGGACAAAGGACAATAAACTGCAGGTAACAATGTCTACTCCAGTTTTAAGAAAACGATTGCTGTCTGTTGCCACAACTTTTAGCTTCTATATTTCTGCTTTTTAAAGAAACACTATATTAAAGATATTTAGAATTATATTTAATAATAGCAAATTATTTCATAATGATTAGTTATTTATAATAGCAAACTAGATGAAATTACTTTTAAGGGAAGAATTAAAAAATTACTAGAGAGAAAAAATTAAGAGCAAGATACTTAAATGTAATCAAATGGCAAACAAACAATTCTTTTTATTTTTCTGATTCCTTTAAAAAACATTTTTTATTTATTCATTTTTTCTGAGACAGAGTCTCACTCTTTTGCCCGGGCTAGAGTGAGTGCCGTGGCAGCCTAGCTCACAGCAACCTCAAATCCTGGAGGCTCAAGCAATCCTCCTGCCTCAGCCTCCCGAATAGCTGGGACTACAGGCATATGCCACCATGCCCAGCTAATTTTTTCTATATATTTTTAGTTGTCCAATTAATTTCTTTCTATTTTTGGTAGAAACGGGGCCTCATTCTTGCTCAGGCTGGTTTCGAACTCCTGAACTCAAACAATCCGCCCGCCTCGGCCTCCCAGAGAGCTAGGATTACAGGCGTGAGCCACCGTGCCTGGCCTAAAAAACATTTTTAACATAAAAAATATTATGTTGGAAAAGAAGCCAGACACAAAATAAAATTTATTGTGGTAAAAAACACGTAACATAATTTACCACTTTTGTAAGAGACAAGGTCTTACTATATTGTCCAGGCTGGCCTCAAACTCCTGGGCTCAAGTAATCCTCCAGCCTTAGCTTCTTGAGGAGCTGGGACTACAGCCACATGCTACCGCACCCAGCTTCACTGCTTTTAAGTGTACAGTTCATTGGTGCTACGTATATTCACCTGTTCATCTTCATCTTGCAAAACTGAAACTCTATACTCTCCTTTTCCCCTTCCCCAATGCTGTATGATTCAAATTATATAACATTCTGCAACAAGCAGTTTTAGAGTTCTACAGTGACAGAAGGCGGACAGGAGTTTGGGGATAGGGTGGCACTGACTGCAAAACTAGGAAGGAAATGTTCCATATGTTAATGAGGGTGGTAGTTACCCAGGCCTACACATTAGTCAAAATTCAATAAACTGTACACTTAAAATACTTCAATAACGATGATTTTAAAAGTTAAAAAATAAAAAAGACTAATGGACAAGGATGGAAACGGAAATTAACCTTACTGTGTGTTACTGCTATACAAATACAATTTGGGTTACAGCTCCCTCTACTGTAGCAAAAGAAATTGACAAGGATATTTCAAAGTACACTGTTTTGAAACTAAAAAAAAAAATGCTTATATTAAATAGTACAGGTGAAATTCACTCTGTTTCCCAGTGCCTAATATTTGGATTGCACCGTGACAGGTCCTAAGAGAGATTAAAAAATGTAGTGACCATAGTTCTGGTCCTCCAGTATACCTATCTGAAAAGACTAGACTACATAAATAGAGCAGTTAAGCAATGATCTGCTCACCTGACTTCATGGTGTGCTAGTCCTTGTCAGTATAGTTAACTTCTTGATCCCTAATTGCTTCCATAAATGTTTTACTGAGTCACAGATGTCAGTTGTTCTCAAAATGTGACTCCCTCAGAACAGCAGCATCAACATCACCTGGGTAGAAATGCAAATTCTTAGGCCTTACTCCTGACCTATTAATCAGACACTCTGGCCATGGAGCCAGCATTCTGTTTTAAGAAATCTTCCACGTGATTCTGATGCATGCTCAAGTTTGAAAAGTACTTCTCTAGGTCACCAACTCTGTGTGACTTCTAACCAGAAGTACAAGTTAGGTGGTACCACTTCTGCTTTTCTACTTCATGTGGGCATCCAAACCTTTGACACCATTGAAGACAGATCTATGTCTCCGACTTCCCAAGTTTTCACACTCTGCTTTGGGACCTTTCTTCTTCCTTTAACAATTCCTTGACTCATTATTAGCTACTTCCTAGTACTAACTGGATTCTGAGATCAATCCCTGAGCCCCAACCAGGAAATACAGTAGGTCTATTATTTTCTTCTCCTTCTTACTTTTGTTTTTAAAGATCTTACAAAATTGCTATTTTTTAGCTGTCTCTCTTAGAACCAAATGATTCAATTCTTTATTCAACAAATATTTAATAATGAAACATGTATTGTATGTGTGGCTCCCCCACAGATGCTGGGGATACAATAATAACCAAAATATACAAAAATATTCTAAACTCTTCATGGAGTTTATATTTTGATTGGTGAATGCCTAAGGAAATTACATGCTATGTTAGAAGACAGGTGCTACGGGGAAAAGTAAAGTGGGGAAAAGTAAAGTAGGGAAAAATGAGTAAGTGAGCACTCTGAAATTTTATATATTATAGAATGATTAAAAATGATAAAATGATATAATTAAAAACTATTACTTAAGAGCCATCAGAGTAGAGCTACAAATAGCAAACATGTTTTGTTTTGTTTTTTTGCTTACATAATAAAGACTAAAGATTTATTCAACAAATTCAACACCTATTACTGAGTGTCTCATATGCTAGGTGCTGGGGAGGTCAGAGTAGGTAAAAGGAAAAGTCCCTACAGTTATGAAGCTTACATTCTATTCGTAAAAGACATAAAAAACACACATCTATGTCAGGTGGTGATAGTGCTATGAAGAAAAATAAAGCAAGGTAAGGAGAGAGAATAATGAAGGGTACAGATGGTACACAAGGGTGTATTTTCACAGGCAGGCACTTGAAACACATAGCAATTATAAGTTAGGGAGAGGGTAAATGAGATTTTTTGAGGATGTTAAGTTCCTTGATGTTAGGACAATTGTCTGTTATATTCACTGCTATATCCCTAGCACGTGAAAAACAGCTGGCACATACCAGGCACTCAATAAACATTTGTTGGATACATTGTTTCATATATTACACATATCATCTCTATATTTTGATCACCATTTACTTAGCAGATAAAGAGCTCTGATCCAAATAAAGAGCAAAAATGTGTAATTAAGGATCCTAAAAAGTAATAGTTAAAAGGATGAGCAAATGCTGTAACTTTTATCCTCATTAATTTCCTAAGAACCTCTGATTGTTTGACTTTTTATCTATGTTCTTAACTTAAAGAAAAAAGTTTTTAAGTGATTCATTCTATTGTCTGAGTTTACTCTAAATCACTTAGTTCAAGATTGATTCTTTTAAAAAAAGCCTGTTCATTCAAACTTTACTTCATGCTATCAGGTACTACCTAAAAGCTTCTGTGCTTCTCAGGATACCCTCCCTTTATTCGAACCATTCCTAATGAATTATTATTATTATTATTATTATTTTTGAGATAAAGTCTCACTCTGTCACCCTGGGTAGAATGCAGTGGCATCATCATGGCTTACTGCAACTCCAAACTCCTGGGCTCAAGCGATCGTCCTACCTCAGCCTCCCAAGTAGCTGGGATTACAGCCACACACAACCACACCCAGCTAATTTTTTCTATTTTTATTAATAGTAGAGATGTGGTGCACACTCTCCCTCAGGCTGGTCTCAAACTCCTAACCTCAAGCAATCCTCCCACCTCGGCCTCCCAGAGTGCTAGAATTATAGGTGTGAGCCACCATGCCCGGCTGATGAATTAATTTTTTTTTAAACACATTTTTTTCTTTCCTGAACTTTCAGAGCTTTCTATCTGGGAAAGTTTTGCGAAGAGTTGGCTCTCTCAGCTTATTTTGCTTAATGAAAGTTATCATAATTCAAATGCACATGCCTTTGACCCAGCCATGTATTTTACTTCTAGGAAACTAACCAATATTTATACTCACACAGGGAACAGAGGTATATGTAAAAGGATACTCATCACAACATTGTTTATAAGAGCAAAAACTAGAACCAGCTTATATATAGGGTACTGATTTAACAGATTATGATACATTCCTCGGTGGATTTATGTGTTCCAGTATACCTTTTCTAGATAAAAAGTAAGATGAAAAATACAAGTTTCAGAACAACAGGTATATATAATCCTACCTATGGGGAAAAAATAAAAGGCTATTAAATGGATATACATTATAAATATATATTTCATGTTTTCATATGCCCAGAAATCTTCCAAAAGGATACAGCGAGAATTGTTTAATAACTGAGACATGTTCATTTATGTGTTACATATGCACATGTGCACTTAATAGCCTACTTAAATATTATACTGTGAAGAGTCTATAAAAATGCACTTGCTACTGGCTTCATAATATCTATTGTAGATGTGCTATAATTTATTTAACCATTTAACTATTATTGAATGGATAACTCTTATTTTATTAATAGCAATAAACATCTTTGTATATAAATTCTTTTCCACAGCTCTGATTATTTAAGGTTGTTGTCATATTCTTATATAGCTTTCCAGAATTTTGCCATTATATTCAAAGTTTGAATTTTAAGAGATAGGGAGGAAAAAGCACACAAGCAAGACACATAGGCACACACACATAATTATTGCCACAGAGACTTGGATACCAATGAAAGCAGACACACTGAGACGGTAAACTCCGTCTTAATTTTATGCTATTTCTCTTTCCTTTAATAACAAATTTATTAAGAAGACTATGTTTCTAACTAATCTGCGGTTTCTCTTGGCTGTCTAATGTCTGATATATACGAACTCAGAAAAACTGGTTGAAATGCATCCTCAACATGTACACTTTTCTAAATTTATCAGACCTTCAAATAAATGTACAACAGAATTGAGCTGATTCAATGAAAGTCTAATTCAATGAAAGACCTACGTGAATGGCTATAGACACTGAGGTATGCACATAAAATAATACACACCTCCTTCAAAGTCTTTGTTAAGAGCAATTGATTTATGATAGCAAATGGTATAATACAAAGTGACAGAACTAAAGAGAATCCCAATGGGAGATATTCATTAAACAATTCAAGGGCTGCTACTACAGAACTGCTCCTAGGAGTCTTGGTGTTCTATCTGCTATGTTCCTTGGAATTCTTTTACCCTAAGGGACTTTTGATCAACTGTAGTTTCACTAAAACCAATGAACAGACAGTTCTTGGAGAAGCAAAGCCAAAGAACATAATTCTCTTTCTCACGATTGGAGAAACGTGGCAGAGGATATCATTTTCCCACTCTTACAAAACAATCAAGACTCCAAACAAGTTTCTTAAAGCAATTTCATATGTTAACTGAAAGTGATTCATGGCTTTTCCTTTCTCGCATAATTCCTCCCCTCAACTGACAAGCAGGTTGGCTGTATTTATTATAATATCACTAATAATATGCCTAAAATCTTTACCAACTGTCTAATTTCCTCTCAAAATATTTAGATGTAAACATTCTACAAATTTAACCTTGAAGAAATCTCTCCCAGAGCCTCTGTCCTATTCTGTGTCGACGGATTATCCTCTTAATCTTCTTTTCACTTGTTCCCTGTATTCGTGTCTTCCCTTTTGGTTTATATCCAGTTTTGAGGCAGCGTATCCTCCAAAAACTTACTGAGAAAGAGGATGTGGAAGTTGATTTTTGAGATCGTGCACGGCTAAAAACTTAGAATTCTAGGTTGGAATTAATTTTCTCTCATAATTTGAATGAACTGCTCCACTGCTTCCCGCTTAAATGACTATACTTGAGAAGTCTGAAGCCACTCTGAACCCAGATCTATAAGACTTTTATTCTCCCTCTCTTTGGAAGCTGTTAGATCTTTCCTTTATCTCAGGGTTCAGAAATTCCATGGTGTTGTACATGGTGTGGGTCTGTTTTCATCTGCTGTGCTGGGATCTTGATGGTTTCTTTTAAGGTGGAAACTCATGTCCTTCAGTTTTGGAATATTTTCTTAAATTATCTTGTTATATTCATATTTTATTTTTAAAATAAAGTTTAAAAAATAAATGTATAACATTCACACACAAACATGCACAAATCTTATCTATAGTTTGATAAACATTTCTAGGTCAATGCTGTTTATTAATATTTAAAAGTAAGGCCCTAAAATGCTGATTTGAAACTAGTCATGTTGGGAACTAGACACTTGAATATTATCTCTGATTCTTCATTCTTACTGAATGTCCTTGTATCCAATAAGATATTAAGGCTTGTCAATTCCACCTTTAGAGCTCTCTTATCTCAGTCTTAATATTCCATCATCTGTCTTATAGCCACTGCCCTGAGCGCCAATTCATCCTATTTTGTCCATTCTGCCTTTAAGTCTGGTTTAAATGCCACCACTTCCATGAAGTATTCCTTTATGTTCTTCAGGTTAAGCCAACTCTTCCTTCTCTAAAAGACTTTTGCATTTTGTTAACATTTCTCTCATGCGCTTAATATATTTAAAATTTATTGTCTATATTGCATGTGTTTTATTTTCTATTCTACAGTATAATAACGTTTTAAGGAAAGAGACTTTGAAGGAATCTATCTTTGACCTTCCTCACTACATAGTTTTTGTTATGCCATTAGTATATATGCTCAATGAATAAATAAATTAGGAACCATTGAGGGAAACAAAAGAAACAGAGGACATAGCCCCTTTTCTTCTGGGGAAAGAAGTATATCTATAGCTACAGCTAATCTATAATATAGCAGCCATGCAACATATAAAAGGTTAAATGCCCCTCTACTTAGGTCAGGAATACAGGCTTTTTCATTGAACGTTACCACTATTGTGCCAGTGGGTTCCGTCTCTGGTAGCCAAAATACATGGATTGCTGCCCTTTAATGAATTCACAGTAAATCTCAACCACTTGTAGAATATATAAATTAACAGTTAGCTTATGATAAAAGCCTGTTTGAATTAACTGACATTTGAGAAAAATTTAAAAGGTCATACTAAGCTTCATTCCTCTATAAAGTTTTAAGTTCTATCTTTAGAATGAGAAAACTATAAACCTACAACTGTATTAACTTAGATCTTTACAAGAATGACTTCATTCAATTGCCCTTTAATATTATACCATCAGCTTTTTATAAAGAGTATGTCATACTAAGAGTGTTTTTACATCTTCCGTAACACCACTGTTAGAAAATATTTGCCATTATTATTATGTATTAGGTTGAACCATATGAAATTGTCAATATTCAAATGATTTCAGCTTTTTAAAAGGGTAATTTCATATGGTTCACTTAATAGGCCAATATTTTTATAATGAATTATACAATTTAAGTCATAATTTAGCAGTATGAAAAATTTTGTCTCATTTGTCAAAGTAATATGCTCCCTTGACTCTCAAATATGACAATGACATTGTACAGAACGATTCCTTTTTGCTTTAGCTGCCAGGAAGCTCAATGCTGAATGTATTGCTCAACTGTGATCAATTTTCTTAGCCTAGGTGTTGTTATAATTATCTGCATGTTTCTTCATTTGATCTTTCTCATTTTTATTGTTTATGTTTTTCTGAAAAAGAATATTGTAGCGCACATGCGCGCGCGCGCGCGCACACACACAAGTATAAATGACGGGTTACCTAACGAATTGCTGTTTTGAGAAAGATTCTCCCTGAATTTGGCAGGGAAAAATACTAAGATTAACTGGTGATATTCCATACAGACAATGGAAGGGGACTAGGTAGAATACCATCTATTTCCAGCTCTATGCAGGGGCTTAAGTGCTCAAAGTCTACAGTGATGAGGCACTTGAGAATTAATTATGAAAGCCAGTTGGCAAGAGGTAAGATTCAAACTGAATTCAGAAATAGGAGAGCAGCATTAATAGATAGAAAGGGTAAAGGCATTCCTGCTAGAAGCAGTGAAATACAAAATAGACAATTAAATGCAAAGGAACAAACTTTATATATATGCAAACATTTGAACGCAGATTAGTTTGGTTTAAGGATGGAATCTATAAGAAAAAGAATATTCACACAGTCTCAAAGTTATCACTTCACAAATAACTTAATTACAAAAAAGAAAAAGATTGTTTATTTGACAATAAACAAATTCATCAAATCTAATCTAGGATCAAACTTAAAATCACAATTAATGGGCTAAACTGTTATCATGTGCCTCTTTATAGGGTGCAATGATAAGGATATATCATTCATACCAAAAATGTTTAACCTCAATCTGATTATGAGAAAGCAATCAGAAAAATCTAAATTGAAGAACATTCTTCAAAGCAACTAGCCTGAGTATTTAAAAAATGTTAATTTCATAAAAGACAATAGAAGAGCAGGGAAACTTTGTTCTAGGTTGACGGAAACTAAAGGGCATGACAACCTAATGCAACAAATGATCCCATACTAGATCATGCACTGGAATAGAAAAAATACTTATAAAGTCCATTATTGGAACAACTGGAGAAATTTGAAAATGGGACTATATGTTAGACAACAGTATTATATGAATATTAAGGTTCCCAAGTGTGATAAGTGAATTGAGATTGTATAAGATAATGTCCTTTTCTTGAAAGCTACTGCAGAATATCATAATGTTGTTGACTAACTCTCAAATTGTTCACCAAAAAAAAAATTTAAATAAGTATAACTATATATATGTATGTGTGGGTGTGTATGGAGAGAGAGAGAGAGAGAAAGAGAGGGAGGAAAGAGAATGTAGCAAAACCTGGTGAAGAACATACAAATACTCATTGTACTATCTTCCAGTTTTTCTGATGTCTTGAAATTAAAAAAAAAAAAAGGGAGAGATACTACAAAATCTGGGACAAATTCCACAGATTAAAGATATGTAAACTGAAAGCTAAGAAATTTTATTTTGATATGTTCATTCAGTTAGCATGTAGTAAGTGTATAACTAAAGTTCCTGTTGATTTATCTTTTAGTCCAGTGTTCTTTCAACTATCTTACACTCTCAAGCCTAATCACACAGGATAAATGACAACAAGGAATGCCCAGAGGTAGGAAACTGAGTACCAGGTAGATATTCTAAACCATCATAGCAGTTATGAGGGTCTGGATTAGGGTCAACTGCAGATATGCAAAGGAGGGAGTAATACAAAAAAGCGATATAACAGAGAGCAGCAGAAAGATTTAGTGCTATATCAGAAGGAGGAGACAGAAATGACTAATGTATAAAAGAAGGGAAAATAACAGTGCTAGGGATAATAAAGAAAAACTGGAATGAAATGGGCACTTAGGATAAGAAATTTAGTTTAAGACATGTATGTTTCAATTGGAATATACCAGAATGTAAACTATACTAGAATGTAAAAACCAGGAGGGTAGGACTTTTTGTCCTTTTTGTCTACTAATATATCCAAGTGACTTGAACAGTGCCTAGTAATAAACACTGGTAATAAACAAATGAAGTGTTTATGAGGCATTCAGGTACAGATACACAAGAAACTAATGAGAAATTTAAGAGAATAGGAAAAGATATTTACTTTGTAGGTTGTTAGGAAAGTGGACATGTTTACAGTCTCCACCTTCTTTCAGGTCAGTTTACAGAGAGCTCTACCTGGGGTTTTGAGTATAATCCCAAATCATAAAGTTGTCTGTTTATTTTTCCATTATTCCCTTTATGTGTATCTTTAAAAGAAACCTCATTGGGAGGATGAATGGCTATGGGTATATATAACTTAGTACCATCAAAACTCTATGATTATTCTTAACAGATTTCATTAGCTAGAACGGGGAGCTCCGGTATCAGTATCACCTGGGAGTTTGTCAGAAACGCAAATTCTTAGGCCCCACCCCAGATCTACTGAAGCTCTATGAGTATTGGGCCCGGTTACCTGTGTTTTGAGAAGCCTTCCAGGTGATTTTAAAGGTACTAAATAAATACTTAATTTATTATCTATTTACCTAAAAGTCTAACTCATTCTTCTTGAGATACAGCTAAAAATTTACAGACCCAATTATATAAAAAGATATTTGTAATAAAATAAATGTAATATGTATAACATATCACATAGTCATAATCCATCATCTAGTGATCAAACCAGGCTACAGTTAAAGACTTTTTAAAAGTTATCTACTTACTTTAATGTTTCAGCAAGAAAGAAGCTTTGCTGTACATCATCATGCGTAGGAGTAGAGGAATATACATCCTTGACCCCAGAAAATCCACCACTGACTCGGCAATACTTTTCGATGGCCTATGAAAAAAGATCAGAAAAAGAATCAATTTCATAGAATTTCAAGTTTTGAAAGAAAACGAAACTTTGAAGGACAACAGTAAAAAATTCAGAGATCTGTATGAAAATTTGATGGTTTAAGAATAACATTATCAAAAGGAAATATTCTTATACTAGAAAAATTAATTCACACTGGAAACAAGCTGTTTCCTACGCAATTTCTCCCTCTCCAAAACTCTTTAATCTCTTTAAGACATCTTATATTTTCCTAATTTAGAAGTCAAATTTAGGCTATTCTTTCTAACTTAGGGACCTGTCTGGCACCATAAAGTCTCGTTAATTTTCATAAATCAAGAGGGAGGTCTGTTTGAATTAAAAATTTGAATTGCGGCCGGGCGTGGTGGTTCATGCCTGTAATCCTAGCACTCTGGGAGGCTGAGGCGGGTGGATCGCTCAAGGTCAGGAGTTCGAGACCAGCCTGAGCAAGAGCGAGACCCTGTCTCTACTAAAAATAGAAAGAAATTATCTGGACAACTAAAAATATATATATAGAAAAAACTAGCCGGGTGTGGTGGTGCATGCCTGCAGTCCCAGCTACTCAGCAGGCTGAGGCAGGAGAATCTCTTGAGCCCAGGAGTTTGAGGTTGCTGTGAGCTAGGCTGATGCCACGGCACTCTAGCCAGGGCAACAGAGCCAGACTCTGTCTCAAAAAAAAAAAAAACAAAAAACAAAAAACTTGAATTGCAATTTTGTCACTTTCAAGGACAAACAATAATCCACAACATGCTAAAAAGGTATTAGCTAGCAGCTCTCTATGCAGTGGTCCCCAACCTTTTTGGCACCAGGGACAGGTTTCGTGGAAGACAATTTTTATGCGGATCGGGTAGGGTGGGGGGAGGCGGAGCACAAGTGGTGATGAGAGTGATGGGGAGAGGCTGTAAATACAGAGGAGGCTTCACTTGCTCTCACAGCTCACCTCCTGCTGTGTGCCTCCCCACCTCAGTTTCATGGAAGACAATTTTTCCACGGACAGTGGGGGAGCTCTGTGGCCCAGGGGTTGCAGACTGCGGCTTTATAGTAATAGCAGTAAGAGGATAGATTTACTGCAAACACACTTATATGCCAGACATTGTAACTAACACAATCCCATAAATTAAGCATTGTAAGTGCACCAACTAGCAGGAAGAGCCCACCCACACATCTACTATAATAATTACAGTATCAAGAGCTAACAATTATGAAGTATTTACTACATGCTGAAGGCTGTTCTATGAGCTTTACATGCAGTAACATTTAAATTTCACGCCCTATTAGGTTAATAGCTGTATTTTTCAAAGGGAAAACTGAGGCATGGAGTAATTTGTTCCACATTGTTAACTGCTGCGCTTTACTGCTTGACTGGGAGTTAAAATTCTTCATTTATATCTCTTTTTACATTTTTGAATATGTCTAAATGAAATATACTGAATCAAATGGAATCTATTTACAACCCTATTTTTAATTCAAAGCAACCAAATATCCTGCTTATACATATATATCACATTCCAGAACTAAGTTATTCATGAAAAGTTGAAAGTACACGTGGTTCTTTTCTTTTCCTACTCTACCTAACCCTGAGATATTGTCCAAGGAAGGTATATTACTTTACTAATCACTGCTGGCTGCTATGGCTTACTGTTCCTAGTCTTGCTGCTTTTCTTACTCTCTGGTCTTCTTCCTTCTCTAATGAAAAGCTAATTAACACTAAAAAGTGTTTATTTAATCAAACTGTTATTTTTATAGCTTCATTTTGATTATAGCTGGGTTTTAAAACCTTCTTACCAAAGGGTTTGGAGCTTTTCTCTATCTAAATATTTTAAACATATTTTGAATACAAGATTTTTTAAATACTTTCTGCACAAGGATCGTGTGTCTTTCCCATCATATGAAGTATCACAACAGTTAAAACAATACTGAGACAGTAGCAGGGAGGCATGACTAATTTTTAAGACATTTGGAGTCATTTCTTGGGGTAAGTTTCATGCATAATATACTCAAGTTTGGAAGTCTGAATATCTAAATGGAACAGCTAAGGCTACAGAAGACAGTATACCGCCATTCTGTCTCTCCCACCCTTCCCTTTACTCTCTTCATGTCCAACAGCAGAGGCCAATGGTGATGTGCAAGCAAATTCCATTTACAACGTGAAGCCACTTCTTTTGTCTCCATTCCCCCTCTTGTCATCATGGCACATTTTTGAAACTTGAATTTAGAACATAACTCTTCCAGTTATGGTTTATGAAAGATTATTTTGAGTTTGTATATGTCCATTTGGGGTATAAAAGCAAAATTCTAACTCACATAATTGAAATTTGGACAAATATGGGCTAAAGTTTGAGCTTGTCAAACCTCTTCTTAACAGGTAAGAGAGTGGGGCCATACTTTAAGAAAGCATATAGGAAAAAAGGACCTGAGAATAAGGATCAATTATCGTATAATGTTTCTCAATGACAGGAAGTTCTTCTGCCCCTACCTTCCAGTCCCCACCTCGCATGATTCAGAGACACCTCCCTGATTCCCATAAGTAAGAAACATTAGTTCAAGATATCACACTATTCCTAGATTATTGCAGTGATCTCTAAAACCCACCAATTTGTGGATTACAATCAGATTGTTTTGTTTTGTTATTTCCCACTGAAAAAAGGCCTTCAATACTTCCTCCTCCCTTGAAAACTTTTAGTAGTTCTGCAATAGATTCTCAAAGTTAGGGAGCTTTCACAAGTAGGAGATGGTAAGGAAAAATGAAGATTCAAAGGGTTTTTTAGATAAGCAAAGGACTTTCTATCACCACTTCCCACATGAGAACAACTATGCAGTATTTGACAGAAGTTACTAAGTGTGGGTGTCAGGGGCTGTGTTTGCACATGATGCATGTCTTATTTCCTGAACAACTAAGTAAAGTACCCTTGATTTGGCATATAAGGCTGTCTACACAATGGCTCCAATTTTCTCTCCCCCTTTGCTACTGTGGAACACTCTCTTCACAAAAATTGGTGTACATCCTGCCCTAAAACATACCTTGTCTGGGTAATTTACTGGCACTAGTTAACCTCATCTGGGATGTCCTCGGATGTTCTATCTAGACTGAAAGCTTAAGTTAAACAATTGGATATGAATATTCATCATAATTAGTAGTATTTATCATAATTAGTAATCTCAAAGAACAAAAGTACCCTTCACCCTCAGGAATAAGCTATGCTTTCATAAAAGACTAATGGTTTTTTCTTCCCTAGGTACTGATAGCCATGGGGCTCCCTGAAGACTAGTATTTTAAGAATAATTTAAGGGTAAATCATTTGCTTCCTTTACCTGGTAACTATTAAAAATGCCTCATTTCAAATATATATATACATATATATATATATATATATATACACACACATTTTATCTTTCAATCTAGAAAAATTTTAATAATTTACTGATTCCTCTCCTGGTGATCCACTAAGGAATTACTCAGAACACAAGGTAAAGTGAAAAAGAGGTCATCAACCCAGGCTGTGAACCTGGGCAATTTTATAATGACTTTTTTTCCAGTGGTTAAGCATTAAGAGGACAGTACAGAGAATTAAACTACTTATTTTACAACTGTACTGAAAAATCGCCTTTTAAATAACTCCTTATAGTTATTCAATAAAAATAATAAGTGAATACTAGTAGGAAAGTAGTCCTAATAGAGAACAAAAATGGATCCTAAGGTTTATTTCTACTGCTCAAGAAATTTAAACTGTTTTGTCAGATAAATGAAAATCACTCTAGAGTTACTGAAGATGAGGTAACACGGATGAGGATACATGGCACCATAGGATGGCTTTATTTAACACTCTTGCAGATAAAATGAAATATGGGCTTACTTACCAGTGCTGCTTCCCAGCCCCACTGCCTGTATCTTGGATCGTGAGTGAATCGCCATAGGTACCAATAGGTTTCAATTACTTCTGGACGGAGGATGTAATATTTTTCAGCCTGCCGGACAGCCACAGCCTCCACCGCACCATCAAACTTGAATGATTCAGGACCTAGTTTTAATGCTGTAACATAACAAAAGGAATAAATGAGCAAAATAAACGATTTGTGTTTGTTTGTAGCAAGAGCTTTTTTCTCCCTTGAAAGAACAGGGTATGAAGCAATTTTTGTTATTTATTTTTATTGTTGCTGTTTGCATTCAGTGCAAAATGAGTCACTTTAAAAGATCCACATTTGGTTTTCTTAAAATAGACTTATAAATATTCCTATTATTCTGACAGGAATTATTTCTCAGAATAATGTACATCAACATACTTCTAAATCTAACTGTATGAACAAGAGTCCTAGGAATCCTTGGGAAATGAATGTAAAACTAGACATAAGCACATTACATAGTCCATTGTGGTCCAAAATAAAATGATACAGATAATTACACTGTGCAGAAATTTTTTTCAAAAAGTCAAGATAATTTTAAAGACCTTTTGCTATAACACATACATAATAAAAATTTTTAAAGCTTAGATCTTGAATTAAATTTAGTTGTATGCCATATACTTTGAAAGCAAACTATAATTTATAAAAACAATATATTTTAAAACTTAAACCAGTTTTAAAAAAACTTTCTTCACCTATAGTCCCTGCATATACAGCAAAGAAGAGGTTCAAATTGCCAATCACCAAGAATTTCATCAGTAACTTGTCCATTTATCCATCTGAACAAAACATGGCCATGATGCATATATTTCAACATTATATACTATGGATGTAATCTCCATTCAAACTAGAATACAGCACTGCATAAAACGCTTTTTAAGGACTCCAAAATTTAGGTGTTATCAATGTGACAGTATTAAGAGGCATGGCCTTTAAGAGGCAATTAGGCCATGAGGTCTCCCTCATTAATAGGATTACGGCCTTTTTAAAAGAAGCTTCATGCAGCAATTGGTTAGCTTGCCTTTCTGCCTTCTGCCATGTGAGGACACAGCAAGAAGGCCCTCACCATAGACTAAATGCTGATGCCTTGATCTTGGACTTCTAGCCTCCAAAATTGTGAGAAATAAATTTCTGTTCTTTATAAATTATCCAGTCTCAGTTATTCTGTTACAGCAGCACAAAATGGACCAAAACAGACCTCTTTCTAATCACACTCAGTACCTTAAACCTGGGCAATATAAGGTCATTGGGATGGTGGGGTCACACACAATTACAATGCTCAGCTGTCACCTTTCTTTCTTGTTATTAGGTTGTACTGGCAGCAAAAGCTAAAAGTTTCAAGGTCTCTCACCTCTTTTGAGAAATGATGAACATTTTTTTTTTTTCAGTAGAGAAAGTACAGTGGAACATAAATAAAATCATGCCATAGCTGCGGCCATATTTCAGCATTACAGGGGTGGTAATGTGAGCTCCAAAGAATCAGAATTCAAAGGAGGTGAAAACAGACCCTTTCTTACTTACCCGTTCCCACAAAAAAACAGAAAACCAAGAACACTATAGTGATAGCAGATAGTTCTATTAAGAGCAAAACACATGATGCAGAAGAATAACCACAGTCTGTTTACTTCCACACCTTAGAGAACTAGAGCAGAAATCAAGCAGGGGCTCTTAACCTGAGAGTCAGGAACTCTACAGAAGACCTTGGAAGAGGGAGATAGTGCTGCATCTAAGAAGCCTCTGAAATTGTATGTAAAACTTTGTGTGCAAGCACTGACAACTCTTCAAAGGGATCTGAGGTTAGGAATAACCAACAAATTACCAATAGTTTGTAAAAAAATGTCCATCCAGCTTCATGACAAGGTCTGGCATAGTATGAAATATAATTTGGTATTTAGTAAGTACTTTAAAATGACTACAGAGGTCTATGTGTTTACCTCTATGCTACTATCTTACTATTTTGATTACTATAGTTTTGTAATATAATTTGAAATCAAGAAGTGTGATGCCTCCAACTTTTTCGAGACTGTTGTGGCTATTCATGGTCTTTTGTGATTCCATATAAATTTTAAAATTGCTTTTTTCTCTATTTTTGTTAAAAATGTCATAGAAATTTTGATAGGGATTGGACTGAATCTGTAGATAGCTTTGGGTACTATGGACGTTTTAACAATAATAATTGTTCCAATCCATAAACATGAGATATCTTTCCATCTGTTTGTGTTGTCTTCAATTTCTTGCACCGGTGTTTTACGGTTTTCAGTGCACAGATCTTTCACTTCTCTGGTTAAACTGATTCCTAAATATTTTATTCTTTTTGATGCTATCATAAATGGGATTGTTTTCTTGGTTTCTTTTTTGGATAGATTGTTACTGGTATAAAAAATGCAATTATTTTTTGTATATCAATTTTGTGTTCTGCTACTCTAATGAATTCATTTATTAGTTCTAACAGATTTTTTGTGGAGTCCTTAGGGTTTTCTACATATAAGACCATGTCACCTGCAAACAGAGATAATTTTACTTCTTCCTTTGTTATTTGGATGCCTTTTATTTCTTTTTCTTGTATGACTGCTCTTGCTACTACTTTCAGTTCTATGCTGAATAGAAGTGGCAAGAAGAGGCATCTTTGACTACCTGATCTTTAGAGAAAAGGTTTTCAGTTTTTTTCTCCTTGATTATGATGTTAGCTGTGGGAGCTTCATATTTATCTGTGTGATCTGAAAGATATCAGATCTATCAAACTTGCACATTTTTACTTTTGGAGAAATGTAATTCACACAAGTCCTCCAAGATGGGTAGAATCTGCAGATATGGAAAACTAAGCACACTCAAATTGACAAAAGAAATTCAACAAAAGAAAAAAGCATAAGGAATATTCTGAGACAAGCAATCTGACTACAGTTGCAATGAACTAATATAGTAAGGGAAGAACTATTTTCCTGTATCCTTCCCTCCTATTAACTGCCTTTAAAGAAAAAACAGTTGTAGAACTCTTCAAATATGTCCAATACTCCACATCCAACGGATCTTTTGGCCATTGGATATGTTATATGCACCTAACAGATTAAATTTCCTCCCTGAAATGTGAAGGCAGTTTACCAAATTTCAGTATACAGTAAATTAAATGTCATAATATTCAATATTTTAATAATGTTCAGCAATTTAAAGAAAAAAGAAATCTATAGACCCCCCAAAAAAGAAAGGACTATATTTTAAAAACCTAAGATCATGTTTGGCACCAATTCTGCCTTATGCCTCAAAATAAACTGCAATAAGACATCAATCATCAATCTAGCTTCTCACACAGACACAATAATGTTTAAAACTAGCTTCAAGTTACTGTTCAGTTTCATGAACAGATTCAGTAACGTTTCCTACAAACCCAGCTAAACATTAAAATAGGCCACACTCACCAATATGGTAGAATATATTAAGATTGCCAAATTTTAAATTAATGGTAATTCTAATTCCAACAGCAAATGAAAGTGAAATTCCAAGGCAGTAAGTATAGTATGGATATAGTTGGAATAACTGCTAACAAGAAGTAGATGGATATATTTAAACATAATGGCTAAAAAAATTATAGCATAGTCACAAGAAAACACAGGAGAGGATGTAATAACCTGGTGAGAAGTCAGCAAAACTAGGACTGTACTTTTTAATTAAAGGAGCTAAGTCGAAATTAAAGACAAGTAAAAATAGTGAAAGACTTGAAAACACAGGACAGAAATCAAATAGTAATCTTTTTTGGGTATACCATGACAAAGAGGGTCACAGGTTCATCAACTTGCAATGTGAAAATGACAATCAGAAAGAGAATCAACCTTATGTAGATATTACTAGAACTTCAGCAATGTCATTTTGAAATGTGAAAGTCAGAAATATAAGGAAGGTCTTTCATACCTCTGGTATTCTACAAATTACTAAAAAGCAGAGAAGACATCTTATTCATACTTTAACCTGTAAGCATTCAGCTTATAATATCTGGCATACAATGGGTGCTTCATGTTTAATGGAGTAAATAAGTAATTATAATAAGCATGATATATCATATTTTTAGTATGTTATATGAAATCCTACTGTTTTAGAACTATCATTTGATTTATGGTCAAAATCTACATAACAATCCTTATTATCATGGATGTTAATATAAACACTAAATATTGATTCTGGTCCTTAATGTTTTACTAATTTTAGCTATATTTTAAGTGTATAATTGACACTCTATATCATCAATATGATAATTTAATTTAGCTTCTATCTGTAACTCAGGTCACTGACTTATATTTGTTACCTACCAACACTGAAACCACCCTAAAATAAGACTACTTCAATGCCCTTTTGACTTAGCTATATTTTTTCAAGAAATGGAATTCCTAATTCAGTTAATGAGAAACTGAAGGATCAATTTCACTATAAGTTCAATTCCTTATTATATAAAAATAACTTGACGTATCTATGAACGAGGATAAATTTTAAGCCTATCATTTTTGCATCATGGCACCTGATGATAAATTAACCCTAAAACAAATTCAGTTATTTAATAAAAGCAACAATTCAACTTCTGAAATCACAAATAGAAATTACCAGTTTCTAGGCTTTCAGGGAACTCATTACCCATTATTTCATACAGAAACACATATTTTTATTTTATCTTATTATTGTTTTTTTTAAGAGACAGGGTCTCGCCATATTGCCTAGGCTAGAGTGCAATGGTTATTCACAAGAGTAATCATGGTGCACTACAACCTGAAACTCCTAGCCTCAAGCAATTTTCTCACCTCAGCCTCCCAAGTAGCTGGCACTATAGCTATGACTGGCAGAAACATATATTTTTGAAGAAGAGAAAACCTTGGAAGGTCTACTTCAGTGTTTCTCAACCCTTTTTTCATTACAGAACCCCTCAGGAGCCTTTTTAGGGTTTTTAAAAAACCTAATTGCCTTCTTCCTCTATGAAATTTTGATAACAAATATATACTGTGTATCTATTTATGACTGTATATATAATTACGCTTTATACTTAAAAAGAAAAAGATTTTTTTCACTACACCCCAAAAAACGATTTTTGTTACATAAAGAATCATCTCATTTTCCCGGTAAGGACACTGAAGTCCAGAAATATTACATAATTGCCCAAAGTAATGTCAGAGGGTCTTTTTAATTAAAGGCATAAAAAACTTCAAAAATTACTGGTGAACTAAGAGACAAATGACTACTTAGCTAGATACCAATTATACGTGCAAGATAACTACAATTATCTTTTGGTTATTCTAATTTTCATAAGAGGATAGGCAAGGCAATATAACCTAAATCAGTCAATTTTGTGTTCTTTAAGTAACTGGTTTTACAGAAGTTGAAATGAAAGGCTAAAATGGATTCTTATTATATTAAAATAAATAATGTTATTCCACATATCCCAAATATCCTACCTCTCCATCTTTAAAATCGCTTCAAAATCCTTAACAAAAACAGTAGCAGAATTCAAAATTTCAAAAAATGATACAGAAACACATTTCTGGAATTAAAATTCAGGTTTTTAAGAAAATGATTTACTGTGTTAAACTATTTGCAAGTGAAAAGTGCCTATATATTGTCCTAATTTCTGGATACATTTTTAACTTTGAGGTTATTTTAGACTGAGTAATTAGACTCATTAATATTCTTACCAGTTCTGTCATATGACTCATGACATGTACGTGCAATTTCCGCTCCTAGCTCTAAATAATGACCAGCTTTATCCATTCTGGAACCATCTGCTCCTAGTGCAAACATTCCCCCAGCAAAGCAGGCCAAATGCCCCATCTTCTTTTCCAAGTGCCCATTCTTCCATTCTCCAATAAAGACAAGACCTCCCCGGGACTTCTTAATAAGATGTTTTTCTATAGCCTACAGGAAAGAGAAGATACGCAAAATTTTAGAAGCACACCGTTAGTGTTCAAACTTACTATATCCTTCTGGCTATCACAAAACCTTGGTAATATGATATTCTATAAAATAGTAACTTTCCCAAATTGGAAGACTTAATTTACAATAAGTAAGTTTTAGAGTGAGTGATCAAATTGCCTATAATGTGGAACAAATACCCTAATCGGTAGGAGAGGAGATTTGGTCAAAGATTACCGTTGTACATAACGCTACCCATTACAGACTTTGTTTTCTTGAGCTAAATGAAATTCATAATAATCAGTCAATTGAGATAATGATGTTATAACCCAAAAAGGCTTTACCAATTTATTTTCTATTACACACACACACACACAAACTGAACAGGCAGAATATTCAAGTTAATAAAAAAATATGATTTTAATACTTAGTTAAAAGTTTCTCATTTTCATGAAACTATAGCACTTGGCAAAGTACTTTATAAAAGTACTATTAGATGAGCAACCTTATACATCATAAACCTTTCAAAACTAGGTGAAAGTTTAAATCCTTATCCCTTAACTCCTCAGTCCCTTCAAACTTAGGCACTTGTCTTAGATGGTGTGCCATGAATAAGAGAGGCACATGATAAACACAGTCCATGTTCTTAAAATGTCAATTTTACTCTAAAGACGTGGGGATGGTGAGGGAAATATTCTATATTGAACTTAAATATAAGAGAGAGTATATAATAATCACATTTCATTTTTAAAATGAGATTTTTAAGAGCTCTGCTTCTTTGGACTATGTTCTCAGACTTTGCTGAGAACGGCTATGGATTAATTCTCTGCCTTTAGACATATTTCTATGGAAAAGGATAAGAATTTGTATTAAGTAAAGTTTTCTTTGGTAGAAATTATTGAATATGATTAGTGATTATACTTTTCTTTCTCACAATAAAAAGGAATGTGTCATACAAAAATTAATACACATTTTTACTGTCAGTTGTTCTCTGACAAGCTTAATAACAATCCACCTTGGAAAAATATATCCTATATTCTCTGTTATAATCACATACATTTTACAGAATTGGAGGGACTAGGCCGTATACATCATCTTATACACCAAAAGGCCTGTAATGTAGCATGCACTCAATAAATGTTTAATTAATAAGTAATTTTATAAATGAATGGTGCTCTTAGATAATTGTATTTGACCTGTTAGGGGAATGAGAGATGGTTAATAACCAAAATGATAAGGGACTACCATTATATTATAAGTTTTTGTTGTTGTTTTCTTTTAACTGTAGTACTCTGGACCACAAATGAAAATATTAGTTTTTTCAGTACAGGGGCAATTGTTTTTCATCTTTGTGGACCTCACAATACTACCATGTTTTCTGCATGTAGGTATTCCATAAATGTCTAAAGAATGATATCCATAGTTATTGTTTTAAATTTTAATATAATAGTTTTGTTATTTCTGTTCATTATAATATAAATCTTACTATGTTATAATTAAAAGATATCCAAACATATTTCCATGGACTTACTAGGACTAAAGCAAAAGTTGGGTAAAGACAGGGCTTTTTACTAGTAATTTACTTATGGACCCTTAAAATTGCTTTATATGGCTTTCTTCTCTCTAAAAATATGACAAATGCCTAAGAATTCAACTTATATAAAATATCAAACTGTTGAATGGCAATTAAGAATAATATTATTATTCTTCTATTAAAAGGTGTTAAATCTTCACTAATACTAGCATTACTTTATTGCTTCAAAAGGACCTTTAAAAGGTATATTTTTGTTCACTATTTTACAAATTAAAAATTAAACATAAACTTGATCAGAATATAAAACCTAAATTATACATAACCTTTAAAAAAAAAAGCTCAGATGTAGGAACCAGAGATATGGATATCCGTAAGTACAGAAAGGCAAATTTAAAAAATGATTCATTTCAAATTAGAATGAATTTTAAAATAAGTAGTCATTCCTGTCTCTTGCACACATTTCTATATGTTGTTTGATTACAATCTGTACATACTCTGTATCTTAACAGATCAATTACTGAAGATAATTAAATTAACCTTGCAGAAACTGCATATTTGAGATCATGTCTCAAAATGAAAGCTAACCTGTTATCAAAAAACACTTAGTAGATGCTCATTCTGGATTTAAGAACTAATAAAAACAAAACAAAGAAAACAAAGAAAGAGTTATAGGATGCATAACTTACATAGCAGATGACTCATGAAAAGTAATTTTTAAGATTAACTTTCAAGACAGATATCATGTCTTTCAAAACGTATATAATTTAAAAAGCAATGAAAGTATAAATAATGTTTTCCTACGGCAAAAATTAAGCAATGAAAAGAAAAAATGGTTTGAGATTGAGACTATTACAAGAAAATATCAAGCTAAGAAGAAAAAATGATTACACAGCATATGACATGTCACACTTTCTCAAAAATAAAAATATTAAATACATTCATTCATTTGCCAACTACTTATTGAATACCTAATAGTGTCAGATATTGTGCTATGTGACAAGATAATGACAAACAAATTAGACTCTGCCGTCAAAGGAGCCCACCATATAGTGGGAATAACCAAGGGCTATTTTCAACACTATAGTTCTAAGGATATTAAATTCTTCCTAGATTAGGACTTTCTTGGATCAGAAAAACTTCTAGGTTTAAATTTTGTTAACAGAGAATAAAACTCTCCAACTTTTCAAAATTTAAGACTTCATAAAGAATTTTAGAAGTCACATATTAAAATTTACATTTTTTATTACACTTTAATTTAGTTCAATTTATTAGCTAACACAATCCCTCAACAAACACTTATTAAATGCCTTTAATGGATAAAACACTGCAAGCCACATATTAAGTTCAACTCCTGTGCATTTTTGAAAACAACCATAGGGAACTGGAACTAGGTCCCTAAAAGGTAAGGATATAAAATGGGTAAGAAGGACCCTGGTTTAATGGCAGAGGTTAGGGGTGAAACTCCCCTGTAACTGTGAAAATAGACCTCTGACTACATCAGAATAATGTTGTTATACACAAAATACAACTTTTAAAAAGTAAATTAAATAATTAAGGGAATATGGGTTTATAATGGATCAGAAAGTCAACAACTTTCTAAACACACTTTTAACTTACTTAACACACTTTTCTGTTTCACATTTTTTGCTTGGAAATATCCCATAAAAATGTTTCCTACAATGAATCTTGCTCCAATTTTAAACTGTCACAACATCGTGGTATGAGGTTATATAAATATGAAACGATATAATACGATGGTTAAAGGTAAAGGCTTTGCAGCCAGATTGTTCAGTTGTAGGCTCCATCACTTACTTACCAGCTATGTGACCTTCAGCAAGTTATTTAACTCCATTGTGCCTCATGTGTAAAGTGATGATAATGATAAAATAATCTCATATATGTACAAAGGGTTAGAACAGTGCCATGGCACACAGAAAGTACTATGTAAGTGTTCTGCTATTATTACAATTATTTACCTATAAGGATCTCAATGTTTAGGTTAAAGGGGTCATTTGGAAGAAGAAATGTTCATGAAAATATATGTGAAGTCAGAAGTTGTTCCAGTCTCTCTAGATATTAACTAAAAGTATTAATAATTAAAATATAATTTTCATAAATACACTAAATTCTTTCTTTAACAATTTCTTTAAAATGCCAAAAATAGAAGAAGACTTGGCATAAGGCTTTCTATTAAAATACCAATAAATTCTATAGTGAATGCATATAATAAAATGCTTATATGTATTGTATGCATTTCCAGAATGCATATAATATCATGGTTAGAAGATACCTCTCTAGCCACTGTCAAATACACTGCACATTTAATCATTAAGCAGGAAAATGCTCAGATAATAATCACCTCAATAGCATCATCATACATCCTTCTTGCCTCATGGTCTGTTTTATCTGACATCAACCATGCTTTTAGTAAGTATTCATAAAAACTATCTCCCAGACCACCGACCGATGTATGATCTGTAATAAAAAAGAGCAGAGAAGGACAGAGGTTGAGAAAAAATAAAGTAATATCTTTCCACTATAATGACAGTATTATAGGTCAATAATTTTAAATTACACTGACAGCCCTATTTCCGATTTCCCAATTTCAAATTTAGTACAGTAAGAGTACACCATAATCATTCAATTATACACATGTACCAATTTTCTAGAAAACCTTTTTCCTCTGAATGCGGTACTTCACATCTTAAATAGTCTTTCTTGAATTACACAGTTTGTACAAAATTATCATAGATCGAAACTGTTCCAAAATTGAAAATAATTATCTTTCACATATTAATGGCTTTAAATATATAAGCTATGATTAAATATGTGAGAGATACTTAAATCTGCCATTAACCAAAAAGATCTCACTCTTAAACATTTTTCTCTGCTATGGTTAATGATGATTCCAATGCCATGGGCAACAAATTAAAATAAATCTACAAAGAATTCCTTTGTAATACCACTTTGCATAATATAATTAGCTGTTGAATTCCAGCCCTTGAGTACTATTTGTGTAACTATTAGTATATACAGCTATATAGCAATAAAGCAAGTCATATGAACTTTCTGGTTTCCCAGTGCATATAAAAATTATGCTTATACTATACTATAGTCTATTAAGTGTACAACAACATTATATCTTAAAAAACAACATATTTGCCTTAATTAAAAAATGCTTTATTGCTAAAAAATGTTAACAATCATCTGAGCCTTCAGTGAATAGTAACCCTTTGGCTAGTGGAGGGTCTTGCCTCGATGATGATGGGTACTGAATGATCAGGAGGGGGTGCTGAAGGTTGAGACGGCTGTGGCAATTTCTTAAAATGAGACAACAATGAAGTCTGTCACATCAAATGACTCTTCGTCTCATGAAAGATGTCTCTGTACTATGTGACGCTGTTTGACAGCATTTTACCTACAGTCGAACTTCTTTCAAAATTGGAGCCCATCCTCTCAAATCCTGCCACTACTTTATCAACTAAGTTTATGTAACAGTCGTAATACTTGTCATGTCAACAATGTTCACAGCATCTTCACCAGGAGTAGATTACATCTCAGTAAACCACGTTCTTTGCTTGTCCCTAAGAAGCAACTCCTCATCTGTTCAAGTTTGATCATGAGATTGCAGCAATTCAGTCACATTTTCAGGCTCCACTTCTAATTCCAGTTCTCTTTCTATTCTACCACACAGTCTGTAATTACTTCCTCCACACAAGTCTTGAACCCCTCGACCTCATCCACGAAGGCTGGAATCTACTTTTTTTTTTTCTTGAGACAGAGTCTCACTCTGTTGCCCGGGCTATAGTGCCGTGGCGTCAGCCTAGCTCATAGCAACCTCAAACTCCTGGGCTCAAGTGATCCTCCTGCCTCAGCCTCGCAGGTAGCTGGGACTACAGGC